>VOQZ01001890.1:0-64271 GCA_008079305.1 Phytophthora palmivora
TTCAAGTCTTCACAGGGTTTTCCGGGATGTAATTTTCCACACACTTCACAGGGGGGTGCTCGACACATTCGACTTGGATGCCCTTTTTCCTGGCCCGGTCACACGTGATATCCCTCCAGCAATCTTCTTCTGAGTGTCCTGGACGTTGACATTTCTCGCAAAACCTGTTCCAATAACCGCCATTTTCAGGACGTCTCTGATGAAAACCCTGACTGACGATCCAGACGGGGAATGGGGCGGCGGACGCCATCCCATGTCACCCATCACTCGGTACACTTCATTTGTCAGGGTCTGCGTCCAACTAGCGCTCGGCGGAGCTGTCGGGGCACTCGATGAAGTCTGTGCAGTGTCTCCATCACGGGTAGACTCTGAAGTCACAATCTGAAATCTGGAATCACCGGTTTGGTCTCTGGCATCTTGATCGGATTTTAAAGATCCCTTATGGTTTTCGTGGTCATCATCATCAGAATCTTCAGAGTCGGGTCTCTCACGACATAAGTCCGGTTCATGCGCTTGGGCTTGAACGGTCCTCGTGGAATATTGTCTGCTCGGAAGTCTCGAGCCTTGGTGGTGGTCATATCTTGGTCACCTGTTCGCCAGACATCTTCATCCTGTTGTAAAGCATACTCCAAGTCTGAAATACGTCGGAATCTCTGACCTTGTAGCGAAGTTTTCAGGCGCGCATCCTTGAGCTTCGTGATAAAACGGAGCACGTGCTTCTCAAGGCGCTTGGACGATTTTCTGAAGTCAATGTCGGCCTTCCCAGCGGCGGAGTTGAGTCGATAGAAGAATTCGAGCGGGGTCTCAGAGTCCTTCATAGCCATTGTGAAATATCTCTCTGAATATGATGACCGCGCCTTACAGTAACGCTTCTTGAACTCTGACGACAACTCCCTCCAGTCGCGAGACACACTCTTGGGGAGCTGGTTAAACCAGTCACGCGCAGATACCGGAAGCTTCAACTTGAGCTCCTGAATGCGTGTCTTGGTCGACCACCCTCCTTGAGACGCCATATTCGTGAATAGCTCCCACCAGTGGATGCGTTCCCTGAGTGTGGCTCTAGGATCGAATTCTCCGAGATTGTTAGAGTTCATGAACGGTCTCAACGTTAGAAGGGTAGTTCCCGCTTGAGCTTGTGTCGCTGCTGTCAGGTTCACCACTTCACCAAGCTCAGAGTCGTCTGAAGACGAGCTTTCGGATTCTGAGCTCGAGTCCTCAGAGTCTCCACCAGGGTCTGGTGCTTCACCACGGCGCTTCTCTCGGCGGGGCGCCTCTCGGTCTCCATTAGACCGTCTAGCGTCTGATTTCCGCGGTGGATCTCGTCGCGGAGTCGATGCACGCCTGATCTCCCCCTTAGCTTCCGTCACCGAGGCTACTCGAGTCACGTGGGTTGCTGTAGTGGTCGTAGCGGCGGCGCCATTCCTCTCGGCTTTCACTCGCTTCGTCACCGAGCTTCGCGCAGGGGCAGTTTGTTGGAAGGTCGCAACTTCTCGAGGAGCCGTCCTGAGAGCCGGTGGGTGCGACATGGGTTCAACCCTAACCTCACTTCTGATTTCTGATCCGACTACCGGATACTTAGTTGCAACTTCAGGGTCCTCAGTGTCTAGCACCGAGGTTGCAATTGCTAAATCAGGGTGACCGACCCTTCGCGCCTCTTGAACTTGGGACAATGTTGCTCGAAGGTTTCTCAACTGACCGGCTTGGAAGCGTTGCATGTTCTGAGAACTCTCTTTCTCCCTGTCGCGCTCAGCTTCCATATCTTTCATCCGCTGCTGTAAGGTCTTCATTTGGGAAATCCAGTCTCGCTTCATCTCGTCTGTCGCGCGCGCATGTTGGGCTTCGGCTTCGGCTTCTCGCTGTCGCCAGCGATCAGCAAACTCTGATTCCAGACGTTGGCTTTCCGACCTCCAGAGATCTGATTTCAGCGTCTCCTGCTCTGCCACGCTGCGGTTTCTGGGTTTACTCTCCGATACCAAACTTCTCCGTTCTTCAGCATCGTCAGCACGTCTCTCCGCCTCCAGTCTCGCATTCTCAGACTCCAACAAGCGGTCGGTGAGCGTCTGGATCTCGCGTCTTGCTTCCCAGTCGCGTTGTTCCCGACGGCGGTCACGTTCCATGGACTCCAAGCGTTCTCGGGCCAAGAACTCCATCTGCGCTTGCTCCATCCGGCTCTGCCACTCCTGCTGTTGCCTCATGACGTTCAGTTCGATCTGGGCAGGCCCTGATCTCTGAGAGCTACGAGCTCCAGACTTCGTGCGACTCGACGCGATGGAACTCAAGCGTCGAGACGGCGTTTTCCGAAGGTCTTCACTCTTCACACTCTGGCGGTGGCTTCGATGGCTTGCACTTCGGCTGGAAACAGATGAAGGCGGAATCTCTGACGTTGGTTGTCTGAAACCCTGTGAAGGCTCATGGACGAACGCCTGGTTTTCAGGCTTTACCTCTGACACCTCAGCTTCTTCTTCCAGCATGTCGATGTCTTCAGGCTCCAATTTCACAGGAAACAACGTTCGGGTCACTTGGATTCCCATACCTTCTCCGGAGACCATTCCTCCGACGTCAGCGCCTTGGGCAATCAACGCCAGACCCTCTGCGGACAGCGGCATGTGTGATGCCGCCCCTCGACTCACAGACATCAAGGACGAGTCTGTGGAGCTTCCACGCGAGGTCTGAAATCCAGACGACTGATCATCAGAGGTCCCGATAACGCTGGGAACCGGCACATCAGTCATTCGAGTTCGAGAGCTGTTACGATCTTCAGACATGGGAGTTCCGG
This sequence comes from Phytophthora palmivora, assembly GCA_008079305.1. Taxonomy (NCBI): domain Eukaryota; phylum Oomycota; class Peronosporomycetes; order Peronosporales; family Peronosporaceae; genus Phytophthora; species Phytophthora palmivora. The sequence continues at coordinate 2,777 of VOQZ01001890.1, forward strand.
ACTCTGGTTGTGTGTTATCAGAACGACTCTCGTATTGTGGCAATGAAGACAGCGATGGCGTCGACAAGGCTGACGGTGTTGACGAGACTTGAGGGTGCGGCGGCCTCTGCTGTGAGCGCTTGGACTGCGGCGGCTCATCACTGCTGGAACCATTGGAACTGTGCGTCACTCGGAGTCCGGTCACCCGGAGGCGCATGACCAGCTGTCGTCCTTGTAGGTCAGCATCCTTGTCAGGTAATACACTATCGGTTCCTTCTCGACTTGTTGTGTCTTCTTGTTTCATGCCTTCTGAGAGTCGGTTGACCTGTAACCTGGCAGTCACTGTGGCCCACTCAACCAGTTCCATGGCGAGACGGCTCTGAAGTTCGGTCGCCACACTGCGTACCTGAGACTCAAAGATCGCTGACGCCTGGGTCTGGGACCACGTCGGGAGCAAGTTCTGGAATTCAAACCCGCCTCGTACAGCCATTGTCTGGAGAACAGCCACGCACTCTGGTGCCGTCAACGTGCTCATTGGAATCTCAACGTAGGAAAGGTCTTGAATCCTACCAAAGCCATGACGTCTTACGTGAAACTCCGAAATCCACATATCTTCAGGGAAGACAGAGGAGCACCGCCACTTGATGTAGTCGCCGGTCGCTGCAGCGGCTTTCTGGAAGACGGCTACACTGGGCTTCGTCGTCGGCCATACATACTCGACGCTTGGCGGGACGACTCTACCGGCATCCATGTCTTTCCAGCGGCGGAGCTCACGACGCACATACTTCAAAACTCGTTCTCCATCAAGCGAATCAGCTCTCCCAGACTCATCAGACGGTGTCTTCAGAGAATCTTCGGACTTGATCAACGTATCATCCGACATTGGTGCAACTTCAGACTTCGGAGACTGCGGAACACGCTCTTCAGAGAGTCCGGGTTCTAGCTTCACTTCTTCCGCGGACTGTCCGGAGGTCGTCGACTCTGAACGCAGATCGACCACTTCCGGGGACTCAACCATATCGGCGCCTCCCTCAGACGCCTCATCACCACCCTCACGGGCAGTGGTCACCATGTCACCAGAAGCTTCGACTTCTGACGGACCATCCTCAGAACCTTGTTCACCAGAGACAACGGGTGCCTCCTTAGCTTCTGGTTCCGCAGCAGCCTGGTCTTCGATCGCCGGTTCCGCGACGTTCACACTCTCAGCGGCCTTCTTCTCTCGCGCAGCCTTCCTCTTCTCGCGAGCCGCCTTCTGGATAGCATCCAAGTCTGGTTGCTCCTCAGGCGGCAATCCTTGGAGACGCTTGGACTGACGTGTCAGAGCACCGCGACCGCGACCACGGCGTCCTCCTCTCGTAGATCCTGGTGTAGCCATCTTGAATATAGACGCTTGACAGGAAACTTTCTCTTCTTGTATTCTCAAATCCGGTGATATCACGATACCAAGATCCGGGCACGCGCACCAGTTGTCGCGAAGTCGGTGAAACTTTGATCGCGGAGCAGGTGGCGTATAGTGAACCCGGTTATATGACTACTGAAAGGATTTCAGAGTCGTACAACGTAGGTGGGCGTGTGGTACCTTGTGGTATCCCTGTGGGTTCGTTGTCTTGGGAATATGACCCTCGCCGGGGTCTGAAAGTACGTAGTGAAGAAAAGTTGTGTTCCCTTAGTCTGGTGTCGGGGTTCAAGAAGTCCTTCCAGGAGCGTTTGGAAGTCAGAGTTTCTGGAAACCAAGTAGGTTACCAGAAAGTTGGTGGTCGGAAAAGAGGTTAAAATACCAGAGAGAGTCTGATATCGGTGTCTGGATATCACAAATCCAGAACCGAGATACTTGACTTTCAGAGATAAACAACAAATATACAGAGTTCAGGAATATACAAATATATACAGCCGTTCTTATTCTTTCTGGCCCTTGAACGGTGGGCTAGTACTCCAGGTCAACTAGGGACTCGTTACCAGACACCTGGTCTGTCTGGTATCCCTTTCACGTTCGCGCACCACCCTCTAATATAGAGGGAAATATAAACCAATACAATCAGCTATATATAACAGTCTACCTTGCACCCTGGAAACGACTGTCTAGTTTCCAGAGCCTGTCCAAACGAGCAATATGAAATGGGCTACCGCTAGAGACAAAACAAACGACCCAACTAGGATATGGAATAGGCGGGTCCTCTCAGGTCTCTACGTTACCTGATCTCCACCTAAGGGGACTGAATTTGGTGGAGATCACACGGCGTACGTCCTTTACGCAGTGGCTTGGATACCTCTCAAGCGGACTTGTGCAGTAGCAAGCAAATTGAACTCTGTTTATCGTTTTATCTTTCTCATAACTCTCATATATCTCTGGTAACTCTCTTCTTCTTGTCGTCCTTGGTGTCCTTCATGCATTCAGTCTTCGTATCTCAGGTACACTTGGTTCTTGTATGCATCAGGTGTCTTGACTTGGTTTCAGTATACAGTCAGTTCAGCAGATCTCGATGAGTTGACAGGTAGAGGCGCCATCACGGGGGATGTGCAGGGCAGTCATCACTTGATTGCGTGACCTAAACTTGGTTTCAGTATGGTCAGTGCAGCCGATCCCGATGAGCTGATGGGTAGAGACGTCATCACTTGGGATGTGCAGGTCACACATCACTTGATTGCGTTACTTGCACTTGGGTTCACTTGGTTTCAGTATGGTCTTGAATCTTCGTTGATTTCCGAGTCTGGTATCCGGGTTTTCAGAGTCTGAAACCACTTTGGTTTTCAGAGTCTTGGTCATAGAGTGTGGAATACCAGAGTCTTGAACGGAATATCATAGTACGGAGCACCAATGCTTCAACGTACACGAAGTTCTTGAGGGTTGCGCGGGTGCGCGGCGTCCGGCGCGCGATACTTGGTCTCTGCGGGTAAGTGGTGTAGATCCTTGAACCATCATCGTCGCGCTGGACGGTAACGGGATGAGGTCCCTCAGAGATACGTTCTTCTGAGAGACTTTCCGCCAGGAATTAGGCACTCATCGTCGGGGAAAGTCCGGTGACCAGACAGAGTGCATTTGACCTTCAGAGTTGTGCACACTCTGAAGTACACTTCTGGTCCATTGGGCCCCTTTACAGTCAGGCGAAGGTTCGTCTAAAAATCTTCCACAGATGTCGCACGGGTGCAGCCGTGTCCCAAGCTCCCCCTCTCTCATAACCCATATTATAACCAATCACATCGTAACGTAATATCCACCTGTCGCTCGAAAATCGGAAATAGCATCATGTCAAACGACCTTCCGTCAACATTACTAAATGGGACATTCATGAAACATTCAAGCGACAACGGTTTGGGATGGAGCAATGGAGCCTCGTCAAAGGCACTTCAGGCCTTCTGGTTTATCATGTTTGGCATCCGGGTGGAGGCAGCTTGCACTCATACGACAGAGTATCGAAGCAGTTCACTTGCTCTCCCTAACCACAGGAATCTCGTTACCTCAGCAGTGCTGCTCTCTCCATTATGCAGTCTTCATGCTCAAGTCTAACGGCGACGATAAACCAAGACTTCATCCTAGCCACCTGTTTTAACACCGTATGCTAATCAGCAAACCGACCTATGGTAGCTATTAGGATTCCTGTTCTACTTCATATTGTGTGTTGCTAGTCCATTCGTGTGCACGCCTCGAAGTATGACCTCTCCAACTCAACTTTCTGGTCGGGTACCGCGACTTTGCTTCCGTGCGCTGCCACTCCTCGACTTGGTGCTGCTAGTCAGGGTTTAACATGGGAATGGAATGCTATCTTTAACCCCGTGACCTGTACTAAAAAAACCAGACCTGCAACGCCATACATGAGGGTGGACACACACTGATATTAGCGTTAGTTTGTATCCGATTGTCCAAGTCGAATACCAATCCCTATTGACTTCGCGATCTGTAGTCTACTCAAGACGTCATCGTATCTATTCCGTCTTGGCTTTCTTCGACCTCTTATCTCTCTTTTGCTGCGGCGGGGCGTGAAGGTCGTAGTCAGTTTGACTTCCATCTGTACCTTGACCGCCTGAACAAACCACTTTGCGGTCTGAAGCGTTGATTTCAGCAGCTCCATCCCCCACTCTGGTCACAATTTCAATTTTGCTTGCGTTCCCTTGGGCCATCTTGTCGTCAAACAAACTTAACCCCGTCACACGCTCGACGAACACTTCAGCTCCATCGGGTATGTCCGTGATGTCTTCATAATCGAGGGCCATTGGTGAGAACAGTTCCTTCAGATTTGGCGGCAACGTTGCGACTTCGTCATCTCCGAGCCACAAGTTCCAGCCGCTGTGGAACTCCTCTCGAAACGCGATGAACATGTCCAAGCTAATAGGCTGAAAGGGGGCGGTGGTGCTGGTTGTAGTAGCCTGACGAAGCATCTTGACGACGTCTTCTGTCTTCTCATACATACGATGACGAGATTGACGGTCGCCTTCTTGCTTGGTCGCGATCTTACTCTGCAGTATTTCAGCTAGGTTCATATTTTTTATCGGACAAAATAAAAAGTGAGCGCTCCAGATTTACTCGATAATCATTCCCACCTAGTAGTCAAACAGAAACAGAGGTACGTAAACGATGATAGTCCATGGTAGACCGAAGCGAGTTTGGTGGAATGTCTGGCGTGGCTACCTAACCACCCTTGCGGAATACACTACCGTGACACTCATGCTATTCTCTCAACGATACAGGTTATTTTGCACCATATGACACGCTGGTTTGACGCAGAGAATTGCTGGAACGAATCCACTACGCTATCGACAACACTCAAACGGATGGCAGCATAAACGTCGATTTCAGTCCATCTTTCACTCGAACGAGTGACTTCACATTAGGAAGCAGTTCGGAAATAGAGCGTTCACAAGAATGGTGGTACTAGATTGCAAACCATAACCAACTTGATAATGCTTCAATGATGAAGGTATTCTCGTTTTTTATTGAGCATGCGGTAATCCGGGTATTTTAAATTATAAATAACTTCGAGATTTTGTTGCACTTCGAAAAACACATACGAAATGTCTTGGTGACAGTTGTAACGCATTGTAATAGGAGGAGGGAAGGGCAGCAATTGCATGTCACTGTGATGATTTGTCACTTATTTAGACGCCTCCTACGCATCCATCGGAGTAACCGTATATCGTTTTACCTCATCACTGTTGTACGACACACAAGTTGACGTTTTTTATCTTACAGCAATATCAGTGATTACTGGTGATGCGTCGCCACATCCTATGATTGCACTAGATTCTTATATCAGCTGTCTGGGAGTTGGACCACTAGTGTCGAAACGGAAATGATCAGCCTTCAAGTGGCACCATTCTGATAGTACGCTTGTCTTGATGTGGCCGCCTGGCATCTTGCCGATCTCCTCAAACTTCTACAATGACCAGCCAGCGATACTCACCTTTCCTGAACTCGACTACTACAAGTGTAAATGCGATAACCAAATGTGCCTCGATGAGAACGGCCAATCGTCATGCGAAAATTATCACTCGAACGTAGTTTGTCACGACAATAACTGCACCAGCGGGCTTGGTTGTGGCAATCGCATGATCCGCACGTACCACTTTGACATCATTTGGACTAACATCGGCTTAGGTCTTGCGGCAGCAACAGAACTGAGGCAAGGAACGTTCCTGTTGAAGTACGTCGGCGAGCTGATATTTGAAGAAACGAAACGTATACGTGCCACATACTACATAATGGCCCTCAAAACTCCGACTTCAAGCCTGAGAATGCTCTACATCGATGCCAAGAAATGCGGAAACAAATCACGGTTTATTAACCACTCATGTCAACCCAACTGTGAATTACAAGCGTTTCAGTCGCCAACCGGTCCAAGAGTTGGAATTTTTGCTTGCAAAACAATTAAAACCGGCGTAGAAATCTCGATTGAGTACAATCGAGAGACACTGGGTTTTAGATGTTGTTGCAACGAAAGCAATAGTCCTGACAGAGTAGCGTGATACAGAGAACAACTCGCGGCGCTAAGTTGCAGTGTTTCGTTCTTGTCGTTTCACACATTACTCCAAATATCACGCTTTCCTACATTTTGAATTTGTTTTTGACGCCATATCTGTGTTTAATTGAGTGGATATTGACGGTATGCGGTGGCTGGTATTGGATAACACATTATTCTAGCGAAACAAATCGTCAGAATGTGCTTCAATTGAACGTCGGAGCAGTACACGCCATCGAGGGTGTTCTTCTGCAATCCACTGGTGTTCGGATTTGGCCACTATCATCATGGTTAGCACGAAAACATTTCAGCGTCGCTTATAGCACGCATTGCTGAACTTGCGCTGGTATTGATAAGCTATTTACCAGTATGAGTGCATCACTGGAGCCTTGCACGTGCTCAAATATTCGTAACAGACCTAAAAGGCTAACTCGCAAAGCAGCAGTCTGTGCCAAGTGTGCCTCCTTAGCATCACAGCGCACCGACGAGCGTGTTCGAGCTGCTAAACGAACCAGACGTGCATGTATGGACGAGCGAGATCGTTTGATTGAGCTTGCAAAATCTAAGCGTCGACAACTACAACTCTCGGAACCTGATAGCCAGAGTGTATCGGCAGTCAATCACCTCCTTAAAAGTTATCGAGATATTAAGGACCGCGTTTAGAAGCAGAGGGCAAAGTTATTATCCGCAGAAGCAATGATGGAGCTTGTTTGCGGCGTTTGTGACTGCTTACACCCCGCCAAACGTATCAAAGGCGTGAACATTGAAACTGGCACTGCATTTTGGAATGCAATGGCTACTCGCTTGAAGCCACCTCCCGATCTCCCCCACAACCTTCGAGATTACTATGACGCATCGGAGCTGGATCCAGTTCTAAATGGGATGATGCTGTCGAATAAAGGAGTTGTGCTTACTGAAAACCAAGTGAAGTTGCCGGTATGCGTACCTTGTCGAAAGTCTTTGGCTGGCAAAAAGCGTACTAACCCTCCCAAGTTTGCAATCGCAAACGGTCTGTATATTGGCCGACTTCCTACCGACCTTGAAGGCAGTACTATTACAGAGAACGCTATGCTTAACTTGACTCAACCGATGCATTACATTTCGTTTGTACGTGGCGGGAAGCACGCATCGCTTCGGTCGCACGCGTATTTCTTCCGAGCAGATCCAGCACCATCTGCACACATGCTTCCAGTGGACATTGTTTCAGAAGTTATCATTGGTGTCAGTATGGTTGGCGCACTGACTCCGATGCAGAAAGCAGCAACTACAAAAAATACGATGTTCGTGTTTCTCGATTGAAGGAATAGCTTCTCTGGTACAAAACTAACAACAGACTCTATGCGAATATCGAAGAGCATGCAAATTGGGAAACAACCATCGAGGGGATGAGTACACGTATTGTGGTTGATCGCTCGGAGATTTCACGAGATGAAAACGTAACCAACAACCCACCCCACACAGAAGTGGTTGAGTGTCGGTCGAACGGAATTGACACTATCCAGCCTGAATGTGACGTAACCAACTCGATTCAAACGCCTTTACAAGAGCAAACTGAACACGTGACACAATACGCTGAGAGACCGGTTGAAGATCCCTACTTGAGCTCACCAGCCGTTGGAGTTCAGGTTCCAGGCAAAATTCTGTCAGCAGTCTCGAACTCTTGGGGTTCCGAAAACATTGGTGGAGACGAACTCGATAATGCCACTTGGCGGCACAATGCCCCCATTCCTGCTCACGTAGACGTGGCATCCTGTGATGAAGAAAGCGAGCAAATAGCGGATAGCTTAATAAGCAACTTCAATCATGTTGATGTGTCTACAGACTTGCAAATGGCACTAGAAAAGAACGTGTAATCGTACACCGTTCCTCAAGCATTCTGTCAGACTTCGATCCAGCGTTTTGGGCTTACTCATTTGGTGAACTGTTTCCGCAGGGGCGGGGCGGACTTGACGAAACCAGATCAATTCCCGTAAGCCTGATCGAGTTTATTCGATACTGTTTGCGGCTATCGTCTCGAAGGCATGCTAAGCACCGCTCATTTTCAGTGGTTGCATTTGACATAATTGCTAGACATAATGCACTTCAAGTGATCTATATCAAAGCAAGGATATCTTCGGACTCAATGCAGCGGACAGCAGGTGTTTCTCGAGAAGCTCTACAAGAGTATGTTCAGTACCAGCAAGATCGTGTTGAAGCAATTGCTCATCAGCTCCCTCTTCCAGAACCACCAGAAATTGACGTCTGCGTTCGTGAATTGTACACAAACATGTCTACAGGGATGCGTGCTATTTGGGGTTCCAATGAAGAGCGTCTAACGCTCGAGATGATCTTTTTTCCATGCAGTTGACACTCGGGCAGCACACAATATTTTTTACAATTTCACCGGATAGTTCGAGCACGTATCGGATAGCAAACCTCGCTGGAGTTGTTTCAAATGACGTATTTGTCCGCATGGAGCACGATCTTGATGAATACATGACATATTCAAAAGCGCAGTTGGGTCAAATAGCATTTTCAAATCCATATATTTGCGCGAGGTAAGAGAATGACTAGCTTCATTTGTGTGGGTAGGGAACTCACACATATATGCTGTGTGTGCGCGAGTAGATATTTTGATCACTTGATGCACGTCTTTATTGACACGGTACTTAATTGGGACTTGGATCACAACTGTGCTCGCAAAGAGCTTGGTTTGTTTGGAAAAAGAAGGCTTTTTTCTCTGCAACAGAATCACAAAACTCGACTGGGTCACTGCATGCTCATATGTTGATCTGGATACAGAATATGCCCTCCACTGTTGAAGTACTACAAAATGTGCTCAGTGGACCGCTTTCGAGCAGCCATGATAAAATAGGTCGATGCAATAGCTACCTCAAATGTCCCTCTGTCCATCGTGTGGTAATGGCACCATAGTACCCCTTGATTTTCACCGCAAGGCATTTCGCAAACCTCGCTCAGGGACTTCAAGGCCAGCACTGGCAAGTTGCCAACAATGTGGAATAACCTTTGGGGGAAGTGAACTTATTACGGGGCACGCCGAGAAAGTAGCCAAAGCTATCGACATACCCATCTGTGACAACGAAAAAATATTTGGCAGTATTGCGAGCCCTAAACCTCTTGCACAAGCTCCTCGGCCATTATCTGGTGAAGCAATTACTACTGCTCGTGCGTTGGTGGCTTACCAGCACCATCACTGGTTTCACACGATGTCGTGCTTTAAAGCAAGTAAACGCACACCGAAGGGTGATGTATGCCGAATGTTTATGGCCCACCAGACTTGTACAGCAACGAAATGGACAGTAGATAATCACATCGAGATGAAACGAGATCCGGGCAACGAGTACATAAACTCATATGTGCCTACTATCAACGTGATCTTCAAATGCAATCATGATATTAAATATTTAGGTGCCGGCGAAGGTAAGCCATCGTGGGTACAAGAGTGGATTGCTCGCTTACCATTCTAAACGCTTTTGTTTGTTTTATATATCAGGACCCGAAAAAGCCTACCATATTATCAAGTACACCACAAAACACCAACAGGATATCGAAAACCCTTGGGCACTGCACATCCACGCATTTTACAAGGCAAGCCAGCGCATACAGCGTGAAGCTAGCGATCCAGTCGCCGTAGGACGCAAACGTATCCAGTCGATGTGCTGCACATTGACCAGCCTCATGAAGTGTCAGCTCCAATGGCATGTATTTACCTTATCAGAGGCTCGGTAATGTATTCTTCCCATATGTCGGTGAAATTACCGCTGACAATGATACTGCGAGCTCTCTTTCAATCCCAGGAGCAGCTGGACGTTCAGCTAGAGGGGGATAGCAGTGGGAAAATTTACAAGCCGTCGAGTGTTTGGTTTGATTATATATTTCTTCCGAAAGCCCTTGAAGACGAAAGCCTAATGGCTTTTGCGGCGAATTGGGAAAGAATGAAAAGCAAGACTGGAAAGCGTTTCCAAACTGATCATGGGTTGTACGAGTCTCACACATTGTTTAAAACAGCGGCGATGAAGTTAGTGACGGTTTTACATAAGCGTCTTCCCGATATTTGATTTGACGTACAAAGAGCGGCTTCGGTATAAACAATCGGTTTTGGCTTTGTTTAAATCGTTTCGAAGTCGCTCGGATATCTTAAGTGACAACGTAAGTTTTGACGAATATTATGAACGATGGTGGGAAAGCGAAGCTCCTTCAGAGGCACAGGAGTGGGTGAAGCACAATCATGATTATTAAATATCTCGTGAAGTATTGAGCACCCATGAAGGCCCAGACGTTACACGTTACAATGAATACGAGGCGGCGTCAGGTGAAAATGGTGAATTGGAATTAGATGATGATTTTTCTGATGATGAAACAGGGAGTAGTGATGACGACATCTACCGAGACGATGATTCTGATATCGACGATGAGTCATTTGATTTTGTTAATGCACCAGTGCTTCCAACAAAAAATATTGATATGCTCAATAATGCTGCTGAAAGTGCCGATCTTGCTGCAAGTTCAACAATTCTGAATGAAATGGATGTTGAAGCAATCGACAATTTATCAATGACTATCGATGATGTTCATAGTTACAGGTGTGGACTCTCGAACGTGCAAGTTGCGCGGGCGGAAAACAGTATTTCGTTGTTTGGCACCTATCCAGATGGACCTACCCGGGTCCAAATGTACCATCGCGCGTTAGAAAACACTAGTCAACATGAGACTAATCACTTGTATTCAACCTCACAACCTGAAGCAAGCGTCGATTCATTGCCAGATTTGACTTCGCTAGCACTCGTGTCCACGGTGTTTCGATTGAACGAAAAACAGCAGAAGATGTTTACCAGAGCTGGGACAAAGTTACTAACATCTATCCTCGTTAACCACCAACCGAATAACCAAATGATTGCTTTTCTCGGGGTCTCCCTGGAGCTGGCAAAAGCTGAGTAATCACGGCTTTACAAGGTCTAGCTATAGGGTGGCATTCGTCTGAATCTGTGGCCACCGCTGCATACCAAGGTGTTGCCGCTCAGGCAGCTAACGGGCAAACCATTCCTAAGTTGTTCGGATGGAATGTCTACAGCCGCAGGAAGTGGGTGCCGACGAAAGAGCAAAATGAGAGGTTTGCTCAACTAAAGTTACTCATTCTCGACGAAATTTCAACATGCGACGTCAGCATTCTTGGCAAAGTTGATGCATCACTTCACAGAATACTATACCGCCCCACAGACCTATGTGGTGGCGATCATTTTCTACTGGTTGAAGGCTGGCTACAGCAATTACCTGTTGCAGGCCAACCCGCATTTTTGACACCAGATGAACTACCGCAATCGGGTAAGGTTCACACGACTGACTCAGTCGATTATATGAATCGAATTCGTGGTATTGCTGCTTACAGAGCTATAAATTCTGTTGTCATCTTGACAGAAAATATGCGCCGCCAGGGTGAGCCAGTGTGGCGGTCTATCTTAAGTAAATGGCGACTCGGAGAATATGACATCGACGACATCACGTTAGTCAACCGAATCGCGCACATTAAAAACTGGACATCGACTGGATAAACTTTGAAGAGCTTCTGTCCGATCGTTGTCACATCTAATGCACTTCGGGAGGAGTTTAATGTGTCAGCTATCCGAGCGTTTTGCCAGTAAGCTCAGGTCCCACTGCACCGATTTCCGGCTGCAGTCACTGGAAAAAGTGCCCTCTACACCAACGCAACAAAAATCGCTCCATTGTATTCGCGATGATAAGACTAGCGGAATGCCGATGATTTTGGAAATTGCTATTGGATCCATTATTCAATGCACCAAAAATGTTTCACCTGCATTAAAACTAGCAAATGGTCGATTGGAACGGTCATCGCGATAACACCAGGCAAGAATGACATTTCACACGAGAGTATTGTGAATGGAGTGAGCGAGTACAACAACCCGTTACCTCCCGATATCGTATTTGTGAAGTTGAAGGACTATGCTTCGTGCTCTGTGATTCCTTCACTACCGCCAGGTGTGGTTCCTATATGTAGAAGAGTTGAAAAGCATATGTGCATTAAGTTTTCTCATCGATCTTTCTGTGTTTCCATTGACGAAGCCCCAGTCGTGCCTGCCTATTCACTAACTACCGAAAAGTGTCAAGGCCTTACAGTGGAGAAGATGATCCTCGCTCCTCTCCGACATCCAACTCGGAAAATTCCCCAACGTTCTTCATTTTACGTGGCAGTGACGCGCATAAAGAGCTTATCACAGCTCTATCTGATGGCTCCACTAACGAAGCAATTCTTGGAGTAGTTTAGGCCTAGCAGAAGTGCTCTGGCCGAGTGCGCAAGACTACAAGAGCTTGAAGGAAGCTAGTCGTCGTCAATTGGACTGTGTGCAACGAGTCAGCACTCAGTTTTACTGGGTCATCACGGAAGTGCTATATCCCGCCTTACCTAGCTAGCAAGCACAAAATGCGGACCCTTTAGTAGATTAGCGGGATACCCGTGAACAACAATTGTATCAGTGTATCACTGCCAACTTCTACTTGTTTAACTATTTCCGCCGCTGTGAAACACCCGAAATTCTAATCTGACAAATATCCAGAGCTTCTCCGGCAACGCACGGCATTAGTCAATTCATTGAATTGGCTGATTGGATAGTCCGGAATAAGTAATTATTTACGATCGGTGCTCACTCAATGGCCAAATTGTATTAGTAGAAATCCGGATTTCATCCGGAATATGCGAAATACTGTAGAAGTACTTACCAATGGCGATTGTGAAAGTTGAACGGCGACCATCTCGTTCATCCTTGGATGTACCCTTAATTGGCTGATTCTGCTCAAATTTCTAGTTGTTCTTTTTGCATACTAAACCATTGCAAGCACATACAGAGTACCCGACACCATTTATAAGCACTTATCAGGGCAGCGAGTACATACCATCAAGACGAGTGTTTTCCACCAGAGTAACCTCGTTCGCGTTGAGTTTCTAACTGGTGCCAATACCATGCATATCAATTCGTTTATTGGACCAATTTTACAACAAATACCTATGCCCTTCCCGATTTTAGGATATTTATCTTGTTCGCGGTAGTAGAACTTCTTCCAACGTAGGTACTCAGTCTACAAGGTGTAGCAAAAATGCAACTGGTGTAGCAACATTCGGCCGATGAGAACGACAGCACTAACTAAATTGGCGGTTCGGCTCCCCCTTGAGCTGATCCACAACCTGGAGACATACATTTCTGAGCGCTGGCTGATGTAGCGACCAATGTAGAGAGTAGGAGAGCGAAGCCAGACATCACTTTCATTGTGTATTTGGCGCGGTCGATGCGTCGATCTTGGTGAAGCAGTTGTGACAAAGGTAGAAGAAGAATGACTGAATTAGCAACGGCTTCAAGAAAGCCACGACAATCTTTACTACATGCGATAATCCATATGTCATGTCGTTCTTATAAATCGAATTCGTTCTCTAACATTACTTGCTGAAAGAATAGTTGCGCAATGTATTGAAATGACCCTATCGAGAAATCACTTGCATATTTGATGCTTGTACGTGAAACTTTGGGAAAAACTTTGTCTGCTATGGAATCGCTCTTCAACCACCCAGGCTGCTAATACTAATGTTATCCACGCTGTTATTATTGACACTGGAGACAACAATTCACTCGTTGATGACGTTCCTATTATTTACCATCTAAAAGGTTGCGTGGTATATTTTGACGTACAAGTGAGCATGATAAGACATGACTGAAGTATAGCTGATCAGTATCGTAAACTGTCCCGATGTACATGTTGATGTCGTAACTAAAAGTCACTATCTTCAATAAAAGTAAGTGCTTATAGTCTCTAATGCCTTTCAGTGTATTGTTGTGGTAAACAGCAATGTTACTTTTCAATTTCCAAGCAAATGAAAACCAGCTTCCTCGCTCTATGTCACTATGTGTACTCACATTATTGTATTGTTAGCTGTTACATCTGTGTAGCATATGTTCATCCGGACAGCAGTTTCGTCCAATCAGAGCGCAGACCCGACGTAGTCAAATCATGAGGTTTTATACTGTTAGTCATTTGTACATACGGACAGTTCTATCTTTGCACAATCTCGAACAGGCGCTGGAGGATGGTGGCGCACGGCTATTCCTGATCAGGAGAAGTTCACCATGACACGGGGACGCAAGCGCGCGCCAGGAAGTGAAAGCCGGTGCCCATGAGAGTATAAGCAATACTGCGAACCTTTCGGCAAGAAACTTGATGTAATAAATTTCCATTTAGAGCACTGTATGCAGGCTACACTAAAAACGTTTTACAATCATCTTGCTGATACAAGATTGGAGTCGAAAAGGAAGCGTATTTGGGAGTGGCAAAACAATCGCGTGAATATTGCGGCTATGGCATCAACTACGACAGGAGCCCAGAAGAAGTCAGCACGAAAAAAGGAACGGCAACAACAATTTCAGCGGAAGGAGAGGAGGGTCTGGTGGAGTGGGTCAATTCATTAAGAGAAGACGGTATTCCAGTGTCCAGGATTGCTTAAATTAAGGGCACAAGGAATCGATAAAGATGAAGGAGTAGGTGAGGGTGTATTTGAGGGCAGTTGGGTATGGCTACAGGGCTTCCTTGGACGTAATGGACTTTCGTTGAGGTCTAAAACCCGACAAGGGCAAAAGACACCTTATGCAATGGAAGAAGACGCTCGCAAATTTTGGGTTACAGTTAAAACAACACGTCAAGAAGTCGGTGTGGCTAAAATTTATAATGCAGATCAAACTGGAATATGTTTCGCGTATTTACCGAAGCAAACTGTGAACGAGAAGGGCGCTAACACTGTGTGGGTTCGCTGTGGAGGAAAACATAAAGTAAGGTTTACCGGTATGTTTTAGCTGACTCTGACGGCAATCAGTATCCACCTTTTTTCGTAGTGAAATCCAAACCATCGTCCAAACCTGCAACTGCATTATATAACACCGCTGTACAAAACGGCTTCGGAGTAACAATTTGGAAAGTGGTGAAGCCTCTAATAGCATCACTAGGAGTTCAAATTTACGGAAATAACTCGGCATGGTGGAATTCCGATTTATCTGTGGGATTTTCTAGACTATCATTTTGCTGGTCGATCTAATGATGAACCGATCCTGCTGTTGTGGGACGCCTTTTCCGCTCATTGGACAGATGAAGTCGAAGCTCATGCCCAGCTATTAAACGTCTTTCTTTTAAAAATTCCGCCTGGACTGACGTCGTTTGCCAGCCTGCTGATATTTCATGGTTTAGACCACTAATACAACGGCTGCGGACTGCGTGGATAGATAATTTTATTTGACACAGCAGTTACAAAAATTTTCGTCAAGTAATCTACATGAAGCGTTCAAGATGTTAGCGCCTACTCGTTCTGAAGTCATTTCGTGGGCAACTAGTGCGTGGCGTGAATTAGACCTTAGTGTTGTGAAGAGTGGGTTCAATGGCTTAAAAAAGCGCAGTGCGTGTTCACAGATCCAGACACCACTAATACTAATGAAGAAGCCGGTAGTAACGATGGCGATGCTGTTTCCGAAACTACGGAGCAATCAGATGCCATTGTTGCGCAACTTGACAGCTTAACCCCTTCAACCTGGTGGCCTGTATAAGATGGGTTAGCAAATCGTATGGATAGGATAAATTGCAATTCTAAGTTGTATTATACAGCACAGAAATCAGTTATACTCTATTTTTGTATACTTTAAAATGATTATTTACCTGTCGCTATCCCACCGCATACGAAAGTCTTATCAAAGTTTAGCACTGTCTCTGGTTGATGCGCCTGGAATATGCGATATGATCGGGTTGCATTTATGTCCAAGTTTTGTTTTCTACATCTCTGGCTAGGAAAAGCCTCCTCAATTTGAGTCTCAGTTTGGAAATCGGCGAGCTAAGCGCAATGGTCAGTGCGCGGAAGAACGTCGTGCGGAGCACATTGTACGAGGTGGGGCGACGACGTGGCGGGCTGTATGACGTGAATTGAAAGCCATTTCTGAACAGCACTTTGCCGAGAAGTTTCTGGAGTCTATAGGAGGAAGTGAGAAGGTGCTGGTTGATGACGTCATGGGCCGAGATATGGACAAGCTTCGTGACCATAGCGTGAATGGATGGAGTGACCCTGTATATCCAGACGTGCACGAGTATCGGCAGACCCCATACGAGGTCGTCAGCGAGGACAATAGCTACCTTGATTTGAGAAGAGTACCTCATGGTCCTACTCCCGAAGCAATAACGTGCGGAGATTCACCACTAGCTCTCTTTTTCTTCTTCATGCTAGTGGCACTTTGGCAGCATATAGCAGTGTGCAGCAACAACTAGAAACAAGAACAACTTGAGGCTCGGGTGGAAGCCTATATTAAACGGAGAAACAAGGTCCAACGCCGGAACCCAGAGGACACTACATCTATCCGGACCCCGAGAGATGTACTCATGAGTCTGATGGCCGTACGGCCCGTTCTTCCGCATGAACGTTGCGTTTTCGTTGGGCTTTTACTAGCACGAGCGATCCAGCCGAACCGTGAAAGATTTCGAACCACTGGAAAATGTCAGATGAAGGAGATTTTGCTAAGGGCGTTTTTGGAAACTACATGCCACGTGACCGCTTTATGGAGATTTCTCGAAACCTCCATTTTTCAAGCAATCTAGACCCACGAGCAAAGACGGATCGAGCATGGAAAATTAGGAAAGTCGTTGAAGTGCTACAGCGAACTTTTCGTCGAGGTTATATTCCGCCTGCGGAACTGGCCTTCGACGATACGATGCTGCCATCACGCTCTTCCTTCAACACCACACGGGTGTACATGAACGATAAGCCATGCAAATGGGGGACAAAGCTCTTCATGCTTTGCTCTGCGCACACTGCGTATTGCATCAGGTATGATACTGGTCAATGCAAAGCTCGACATTGTATAATACAACTCATGAATATATTATCCTGTATGTCTGTGCTGTTTATTCTAGGTTCGAATTCTACGTAAACAAGAAACAACACACCAGTGATACGAAGTCCATGGATAAGAAATCGGGATCAGCAGCGGTTGTTCATAACCAAAAAGCTGCATTTCCCGAAGGGTGCGCTTAAGGCTTTCGGCTCGTAGTTAAGGATCGATTCTACATAAGTGTGGTGCTTGCGATCCAGCTTCTCCTGATGGGTTTCTATACGGTTGGGACAATCATGCCAAACCGCATAGGTTTCGCTACTCGTATCAAATAGAAAAGAAAAACTCGACCCCAGGTAATTATGCGAGGAACTTTCAAGTATGTAAGATCCAAAAAGGTAAAGGAGATGACGGCGATTACGTGGTGGGACAGCAAGCCGGTATTTTTCCTGTCCACAGGGAGCGATCTAGCTCTGGAGAGTGTTGTCCGCCGGGAGAAGACAGGTGAACGACATGAAGTGGCTTGCCCAAAAGCAGAAAAGGATTATCACAAGTACATGGGCGGAGTTGATGTTCACGATCAACTCCGCCTACAACGGTATTCTTTGCAGCGCACAGTGACGTTTCGTAAGTACTATAAGTCTCTATTCTTGGGGCTCGTAGATCGGGCGATAGTGAGTGGCTACATTGTGCATCGGGCTCACGATGCAGCGAAAAGTACAAGGCGACTTAAGGTAAAGGAGATGACGGCGATTATGTGTCTGAGTTGATCGTTCTGGACTGAGTAAGACTTTGATGATTGCTTCGTTGTTTCTTGCCTTTATCGGAGGTAGGTTTTACCCGGTGAGGATATATACGTCAGTTTTTACAATGATATTCATGAGGCAGCTTAGAGACTGGGATTAAGTAAGGCGCGGCAATCATGTGTCAGATTCACGACATGTGTGATAGTCACAATATCACAAGCCCAACGCGACCTTTCACAACGCTCAAAAAGAAAAGTAAATGGTCGTCGGGCAAAAGAGAGGAGCTGAGGATGCAGCTGATGTGGCGCGATCGCTACAATCTAAGCGGACGAAGACAAGTACCAAGCGCACCTATCTGTCAAATGTCAACACGATGACAGTGTGGATGACATCACATTTCCCTGGCACTATCGACAGTACTACAAAACAAATGCGCATTCCCCTCCCGGATAAAGCTGTCCTCGCCTTTTTGGACACATCTGCGAGTGTGGTCACGTTTGCAATCGCGATAATATATCTACCCAGGCTGAACTGAATGTTTGGCTTTCTGATTCTTGTATTTGGGGTTACCGTAGCGATCTAGTTGACGTCTATCATACCAATCTCATGGGGTTGGAGCCTCAGCTCGACATGGAGTTGCGACAAGTCCTGGAGGGCTATGAGAAGACCATCAATAGTCTTAAAAAGCGTGGCTTGATAAAATCAACGAAGGCAAGCTTCAACTCAAGGGAAATGGCTTTGAACTTTTAGTGTTAAAGCTGATGACATTGAAACCTGTAACCAAAGGACAGACATGATCTACAACCTCGTTTGGATGATGGTTTTATTCTAATGTGAAATCTTATGAGTAGAGTGGACTCTGTGGATACAATTATGTTACAACATATGTTACAACACATTGAGTGGAATGAAGATTGTGTGGTAGTGGATGAGCAAGGCCATATAGTTGCCCAGATCGCAGCAGAGATGTTTGGTAAGCGCATTTATGCCAACCCTTACAAGCCGTCAAAGTGCCCAGTATTCGCTCTCGCGGAGCATCTTTTCTTGTCCTAAACACGGCTTTCGTGGGAAGAAACAACGTTTTCAAGGCAGTGACAACAAAGATCAATTTGGGCGGTTGCTTCAGCGCGTTATCCAATCTTTGAATAAGGACGAAATACGCTTATTAAGTTGTACATTGGCACACATAGCCTTCGTAAAGGCAGCAGCTCGTTTGCATTAGGACAAGTAAACGGACCCACCCCCGTGTCAGTTTATCTCCGCATGGGGCGGAGCCTCGGAAAACCGAAAGACAGATATATTCAGTTTGGGGAGGGGCAGATCAACTTTGAGGGAGAATGATAGCTGGATTACCATTTAATTCAGAACGATTTGCAGTATTACCACCTCATTTTCCGCCTGAGGTTCTAAACAAGATGACCACTAATTACTGGAAGGAAATTGTAAGTGGCTATTCCAACTATCCACGCGGTGTTCAGTCAGCTTTTCCTTTTCTTATGGCGTCTCTTGTCCACCACGAAAGGTATCTTCGTAACCCACTATGCGCACAACGTCCAATATTTAAAGCAAGAGTTTTTTTTCTTTAACAAGTTACTTAATCAGCTGCGAGGGGCTACAGTTATCGCAACCGGTACGTCACCTGTGTGTGTGTTAAAACCAACTGGATTCCAGCACATCTCGCTATAGCTATGGAAGCTGATATTTTACGAGGAAAAATTGCTAGTCAACACACCGATATTGAAGAACTCAAGAACAAAATTTCAGAGAAGCTGCCAAATGATGTTGCAGTTAAGGTGTGTGATGAATTGCGAACACACGTTGTGATTAATGGAGTAGTTCCCGTTTCTTTGAATGATCTGGGTCGAAAGATAAATGAACTTCGAGAGAGCGTGACTATAGAGTTTCAGTCTATTTTCTGAACGATGTTCATTTGTCCAACAATATGCTATCGCAAGCGTAACAACAAATCCACCACCAGAGTGGCGCTTCTGGTCATGGGTCGATGGGAAGATATGGCACGCTGTCCCAAAGGGACGGGAATTTCTAGCTCGAACCAATGTGAAAACGATATGGAATCTCTGGTGTTTTGGCGATACAGACTCGAAGATTCGTCCATATCGACTATTAAGTAAGCAGCACGATATTATACCAGCACATCGAATGCGGCATTCAAGTGTTCGTGTCGTAATGGACTATTTAGAAACATTCCAGTACAAGCAAACGTACTGCCACGCAATATCACCAGAATTTCTGCTCTACAAATACCTGTTGCTGACAAGCTGTTCGACATCACATTCAAAACGATGCTGTCAAAACTGTATGTAACGAGGCCGAAGAGGGCTGAAGAGTTGACGTCCGACACACTTTACAATCGACATTGCCGATATCATGTCAAGTAGAAGAGTGTTCAATAATCTAATCAATAATTCATGTTAGACATCCAATTAAATCACGTAACTGATCGTGATATTACTCATATCGCAAATTCCGTCATTATATATCTTTTTGATACCTCCTAATTGTTTTTACTGTAACGTCAGGGCTGTTGACAGTAATAGTATATATCCAAAGTCAATCTAAGAAGCATACTCCAACTAGTTCAATGCTACTCTGATACGCTAGTAGACCGTCAACGACAAAGACTTAACCAACTCTCGCCACTTCTACATGTGTAATTCTATTCCGTATACACTATTTCTGTCGCAATGATGGTTACCGTATACTGAACTTGGTGGGAAAGTGTAGGGGTGAGATTAAGCGCCAACTACTACTGGTACGGTCAGGGATATCACTACTCTTGTCACTTAAGATTGGATTTATACTATTTTTGTTAAATTCCCTAAAGCGAATGGAGAGCGACTGTAACGGGGTTACATGAAGGGTACCCTAGAAAGGGTATCGCCTTTAGAAGTAGATATACTTCTGTGAGTATTCGTTTTAGATACTCATTCGTGGGTGGTGTGGACCACACTACTGCCACGTAGGTCTGGTGGCTGCTGAGGGCCAACCAATAGCATTTGACCTAACTTTTATATGCATATTAAGGTTAAATAAAAGTTAATTAGCAATTTGTATTACAGGCCAAATGACCTAATTAACTATGAATAAATCAGTCTAAAATCTACTCTAAACTGGCTATTAAGTCCCCTAAGACCACGGACTAGTGAACTGCCGTTCACTTAGAGTTTGTATACTCTTAATAGCACGCTTCCTCTAAGCAAGGTGCTCGTGTGACCCCGTCACACTTGGTAGCACTTGTAGTCAATCCACGCCTACGCGGGTAGATTGACTACCTGAATCCTCTGTGGCTCCTACAAGGTAAGCCAGGATGGATAGAGGGGAGTTCCCTCATTTGACCGACTCTCAGTTTGAGTCGGTCCGGAAGATGGTGGGCATATGGGGGGAGATGCCCTCCGAAGCTTGGCGGCTGCTACGCCGGCCGAGCAGGTCGAACGCATCGAGGCGTCCGACACGTACGAGAGAGGGCTTATCGCCCACGTACAGGGGCTGCAGATCCCCGTGGCTGAGATGAAGCCAGCCCAACCTAAGCCGTTGAGGCTTAAGGTTAATCCTTAAGAGGGAAAGGAGGGAGAGAACCTCCACTTCTGGGTCCGAGAGGTCGAGCTCGCGATGGACGCGGCTCTAATCTCGACCGAGCGACTTCGAGTCGCTTTCGCCCTGTCCAACCTAGGAGGTCGGGCGAAGACCTGGGCGTACACGCGCGAAGCGACAACGCCGGGTTGTTTCGCAACCTGGGCTCAGCTGTGCCAACAGCTTAGAGCCGCCTTCCTTCCGGTGAACTATGAGTATCGCCAGCGCTCGCGCTTCCTTGCCTGTAAACAAGGGAAGCGTGAGCTGCATGAGTACATCCAAGAGATGCGAGTACTCGCTGCATCTCTGGTAGGGAACCCCTACCTGAACACATCAAGGTGACAGTGTTCATGGATGGCCTGAAGGTGGGCCCATCCCGCACACAGTTGTTCCGCGTGCATGCGAGCACTATGGAGGAAGCGATCCAGATCGCCCTCCAAGAGGAGTACAGCCACCGACAGGCTCGTACTCCTACGTCGGTGTGGCAAGGCCACAATGCGTCGTCAGGCGCAGTGCAAGGAGCTCCAGCAGCTGGAGCTAGCACCGGGCCGGTACCCATGGAACTGGGTACGGCGGTACAGAGCTCCATCCGTTGCTACGGATGTGGGAAGCTCGGGCATATGCAACGTGCCTGCCCTACGGGAGGGCAAAGGAAGTTCCCTTCCAAACCTAGGGGCTCGAGGGGCCCGTGGCAGAAGCCGCGACCCAAGAGCCAGGGGAACTGGGGTCACCAGTAGAGGCGGGGCGCCCTACTGGGAAGATCTAAGTCCCCATGGTAGGAGTGCGGACGGCGCACGCCATGGAGGCTTAGCCCCTGAGAGCCTGGGTGCTCTCGAGACGAGAAAGAGCAGCGGCGGACTGCTCGTGGCACACGCGAGTGTACGGGGATATGGAGAACCCTTCAGAATCCTGACTGATTCTGGGGCGTCGATGAACTTTGCTCGACACCAGACGGTCGCACGGAATGGCGACAAGTATGCCGGAGCATTGCGTGAAAGCGAATGCAGGGGCCAGGTCTCGGTGAGGCTGGTCGATAGTACGGTGGTTAACGTACCTGGGGTCCGGATGGACCTGGCTGTAAAGTTTGGGGACTTTGACAGCACGGAGTCGTTCCTTGTCCTAGACATGGACAAGTACGACTTGATCCTGGGCATACCGTGGCTCGAAAAGCACGGGCCCTTGATCGATTGGCGCGGCAAAGCCATCGGGGCTAGCCGGCCCGCAGTCTCCGACAGAGCTTTGGTGAGTAATGTTCCCACCTCTGTCCGGGACTGGGGCGTCAGAGATGGTCGCCAAGGCGCTTATGCGCCCGAAGAAGTACTGGGAGTCACTGACTCCAGTGAAGATGTTGCGATGAGCCTCGCAACCGGTCGTGAGACCAAGGCTCATTGCCAAGCGTGTGGGCTTGTCGCGACGGCAAGTCCCAACGCTGAGAGTCGTCGCGCCGTATGGGCTTCGACTGTGGCAGTGCCGGACGGCACTGACCAGGCGGGTAACAGAGGTCCGCAAGCAGCAGAAACTGCTGAGGAGAGCGCTAAAGGCGTCTCCTGTGTGGGTAACATAGGACCACAAGTGGGTAACATAGGTCCACAGGCGGGTAACGTAGTTCCGCAAGCGGGTAACATAGGTCCGCAAGCAGCTGAGGCTGCTGGGGAGGGCGCTGAGGGCGCCTCCGGTGTGGGTAACATTGTTCCACACGAGGTCGAAGAGACCGAGAAGATCGAGAGCGCAGTATGCGTCTCTAGCGTGGGTAACAGCGTTCCACGCGGGGTCAAGAAGACCAGTACAAGTGCGGAGGTGTCGTTGAGCACCTCCCGTGTGGATAACCAGTACCACACTCGGAGTCTGAGACTCCACCGCACGGCCGGTCGAAGAACAATGCCATATCTTTGACGGCGTGTCCGGTCGTCAAGTTAGGGCAGGTGCCGTCCATCTGGAGGCACTGCCAGAGGTGTCAGCACTGCTGAACCTCGAGGAATTGTCCATGAAGGACCTCCTGGCCGAGTTGAAGGCCGGAGAGATTGCGGAGATGGTGCTCCTGAAGCCGGAGACCTCTCCTGAAGATTTGAACTCTTCCTCCGTAATGGACGAGGACGTCCTGGAAGGGTTCACGAAGCAGCGTGCAACGCGCTTGGGTTCTGAGATTCTCAAGAACCCGGAGGATCCAGTGTATCCTCTTGTGAAGGAATACTCGGATGTGGTGTCGAAGCACCCACCATCCCAACTCCCGCCGGATCGGGGAGTTCGGCACGAGATTGATCTCGTGCCTGGCACAAAGTACTTTGTCACGAGGCAGTGGCCTCTACCTCGCGAGCAGTGCGAGGTCATAGATGCCTTCTTCGCCGAGAAGGCGAAGTCGGGCATGGTGCGGGAGTCGAAGTCCCCGCACTCGACGCCGACCTTCTGCGTTCGGAAACCGAGCGGGAAGTGGCGTCTGGTTCATGCTTACAACAAGCTGAACAATGCGACGGTACCGCACAGACGCCGATCCCTCGCAAGGATGTGTTGCTGAACAACATGTCGGGCTGTACGCTGTACAGTGCCCTGGATCTGGTTGGCGGATATTACCAGATCCTGATGTGGGAGAGCGACATTCCTCTCACCGCAGAGAGCGCCCCGAGCGGGATGCTCTGGGAGTGGCTAGTGATGCCACAGGGGCTATCGAATGCCCCAGCGACGTTCAATCGCTTGGTCACACAATTGTTTAGACCATTGCGTACGTTCGCACAGTCGTGCTTTGACGATATATTCGTCCATAGCCGTGCCGAAGACGACCAGACGGCTATGGAGGTGCATTTGAAGCACCTCCGTCGAGTGTTTGAAGTCATGAGAGCTAACCAGCTCTATGCCAACATCGACAAGTGCGTCTTTGCAGCTGAGGAGATAAAAGTCCTCGGCTGCTTTGTCAGCAGAGTCGGCGTACGCGCCGATCCAGGGAAGATCAAGGCCATAGCGGCTTGGCCGACCCCGAGGTCATAGAAGGACCTCCGGAAGTGGTTGGGATTAGCCAACTATCTTCACAAGTACAGCGCAGGGTACGCTGAACTAGCTCGACCCTTGTCGGATCTCTTAAAGAAAGATGCCGACTGGGTCTGGGAGCAACAGCACCAGGATGTTTTTGACAGCATCAAGGAGAGCTTGCAGCAAGCGCCAGTCCTGGCATTGCCGGACGAAAACAAGTCATTAAGCGTCGTCTGCGACGCTTCTGACTATACAATAGGCTGTGCGATGTTGCAGAAGGACGATGAAGGACGCAAGCGCGTCATCGCTTTCCGGCCCAGGCAGCGGAAAGCTGCCGAATGGAACTATACCGTTAATGACAAGGAGCTACTTGCAATAAAGTATGCTCTTGTCAAGTTTAGAGTTCATCTCTTGGGCACGAGGCGCTTTGTGATCTATACTGATCACGCGTCCTTGCGGACTGCCACTAACTCGCCACACCTATCGCAGCGAATGGCGAGGTGGCTGTCATTCTTCGCGGAATATAACTTCCGCGTCGAATACAAGCCGGGCAAGCTTAATGTGCTTGCCGATACATTGTCGCGTCAGCCCGACTATGAGCTAGCTCATGTCAGTCGGGTCACGACAGATCTATATGATCGGATACGCTTGGCGTATCAGGAGGACGAGAACTATACACCACTGGTGCAGTTCTTGTCCGATGGCAAGGACGCCAAAGTCGACAGGCTTTCGCCTCGACAGCGGGCGCAGCTCCATCGTTATGAGCTGGCCGATGGGTTACTCCGCTACAGAGTAGACCCTGGAGATCCTCCTCGGGTTGCGTTCCAAACGACGAGGATCTGAAGTATGCCATACTCTGGAGGCGCATCATACGCCGGTGAGTGGTCATCTTGGCCGGGAGAAGACCTACCAAGCGGTCTCTCAGACGTTTTGGTGGCCCCGCATGAATAAGTGGGTGGCCCACTATATCAAGACATGTGAAACATGTCAGAGGGTGAAGCCTTCGGGCCACGCCTCGGCTCCACTACAGAGCCTTCCTATGCCAGCAGATTGCTGGAAGTCGATGAGCCTCGACTTCGTCTTCGGCCTGCCGGACGATGACAAGGGCAACACCGGCATACTGGGGTTTGTCTGCCGTTTGAGCAAGATGGTACATCTTGCTCCAGTTTGCGACAAGGTCACCGGGAAACAAGCTGCACAGCTGTTCCTAGATAGCGTGTTCCGCTATCATGGCCTGCCAGAGACCATAGCCTATGACTGAGACCCGCGCTTCGCATCTGTGCTGAGGCACCTCGGTCCTGGTCGGACCACTGCCTATGGTTGAGTTTGCACTCAACAATGCGCATCAACGAGGTTTACCCCGTTCTACTTGAATGGGTTACGACACCCCCAGGTGCCGCTAACCTTGCGGGGAGGCACCGTGGCCTTCATCGTAAGTGGGGGAGAGGCTCGGAAAGCCTTTTCCTCCGATGTCTCAGAAAGTGTGCCCGAGTCTTTAAAAAGACAATTGTCGTCAGTTTTGGACGACAGGCTAACGTTAATCAGCCTGGTTAGAGACGCTATGGCGTTGGCCCTGGACAAACAGAGGAGTACTCAGACAAGAAAAGTAAAGGAACTTAAACGTGTTTAGGAAAGGGGGCTTAATTCTACTAGACACTAAGAACCTACCGCTAAAGGTGGCTAGCTCGGTTGAGAGCAACCAGTTGAAGCATCGCTTCGTTGGGCCCTTCGCGGTCCTGGCCAGACATGGCACGGCATACACCATTGACCTCCCGAAGTCAATGGCGACGCACCCGACGTTCTACGTGGGGCGTCGTAAGCAGTATCACGATCCGCTGGGCCCTTCTCCTCGGACGGAGGAAGGCCAAGGTGAGAGATCACCTCCTCGAAATTAGGCTAAGTCCTTTGGACAACCGGAGGCGAAGCCTGTGAATGGAACACAGGCTGGTACCCACACGAGTCATACGAGCGTATGAGGATACTGAATAGGAAGATCTCGCGTAAGTGCCATACCCATAAGCCGAGTGGTATGAGTACCCCTGCGGCTCATAAGATGGCTTCCGACCATACACCTCATGGCTTAGAGCGTCTAAGCCTCGACGAAGTTCCGTTTAGGGCGGTAGCCGGAACTCGGCGGTCAGCTCGCCCGTGGGGCTCGCGAGTCTCACGACCATGGGCGTCCACATCTTGACGAAGGACCTCTGGGGTCCCTGTCTTGCCAGTCTGAGCGGCAGCCTGACCACCAGGTTAAAGTCCAAGGGTTATCTCGATCGCGTACTCGCGATCCCGAAGCTGACGAACCTCGTCGCTTAACAGGGATCCCACAGAGTCCCGACCCGAAGTTGAGGGTCCAGAAGGAAGAGGTAGAGAAGGAGCCGCGTACTCAAAAGTGTGTGAGGGTTCTTCCCGCTCTCCTTGATCGGAACGGAGAGATCCACTTCCATGTGGAGCGGGTCGTTCGAGAGCGGCGGCGCTCTGGGAAGCGCCAGCTGCTTGTGAAGTGGCGAGGTTACCCCTCGTCACAGAACTCGTGAGAGCCGGAAGACTGGCTCCGGGTTGACTTCCCGAAGGCTGTTGAGTTCTGGGATCAACAACAGCCGGGGCGTAAGTAGTCCGCGGCTTCTTAGCCGCCTTACGGTGTACGGTCCCTGGATTGACGGAACCATACCCGCGCTCGTCCTGAGCGCTGGACTAAGACTGCTGTCTCAGTCCCTCCATGACGGAGTGGAGTTGCCGCTTAGCGACTAAGTGGGCAAACTCAATACGAAGATCTCGCTGGTCCAAGACGTAGGACAGCAAGCGATCTTCTCGGAGTTCTTCCAACTCCTTAACTGTGAAGTTCTTTAGGGAGACCCATCTCCAGAACAGGTCTTCTGCCTGGGTCTGGGTAGTGGTGTTCTTGGGCTGTACCTACGGGTACCCCACACGGGGAAGAGCCCACCACGGTCTTCGGGTTTCTTCCGAAGACTAGTGAATTCCTTGAGAGGAATTCAGTGTGGTGCCAGTAGCACACACCTAGCTGTCTCAATGTCGTTGACAAAGAGTGGTTCGTTTTGAACCTAAGCACACCCATAGGCGCCGCGAGAAGCGCACCCATTATTAAGACTGCGAGGAGCCTTGAGGTGCTCCAGGGACATGGGAGACCGAGACCCCGCATCCGGTGGATAGTATCCGCGGGGATACACCGGCGTGGGAGGCGCAGAGGATGCTACCTCTGAGGCGCCTTGCAGTTGAACAGCTTGATAGCGCTCCTGCTGCTCGTCGCGATCGTTGGAGATTTCTTGGGGCTCAGTAACGGCCCCCTCCTATTCGTCAACCTCCTCTGACGCGGAGCCGGAAAGGGAGCGATACCCCATAGCGATGGGAGGCTCCGGAGTAGGAGAGCCAGGGGCTGCGCGCTTCTTAGTAGCAGCAGCACCCTCGTCAGCCCGCTTTTGAGAAGCTGCTTTCGCAGCTTGGTCTCGAGCGTTACCTTCGTCTAAGGTAAGGTCTTTGGCAGGCGAGTTCGGCGACGCCCCCTTTGCCTTGGATGATTTGAAATCGTCGGCAGGAGCATCCTGGGAAAGAGTAAAATCCTTGATGGATCAGGAGGTGTCCTCGTCGGACTCCGACCCCGTTATAATCGGGAGATCGAAATCAGGGAACTCCGCCCCAGGACTGGGATCCCGACTGGCGTATCCGAGGGTTCGGTTTGCAGTCCGGCGCCAAGGAGCGGGAGCGACTGCGTCGCGGGCTCCCTCCTTGCGTGGCAGCAGCAGAGGTCGGCTTTCTGGCTGCCTTTGAAGTTGTGGTGGAGCAGTTTGGCAGAAATTGCTGGCCGCCGGATCCGTCCACTCACTGGGCCCCGGACTACCGACTAACGGAGGGGGTACTCCGATCGTTCGCTTGACGCTGACCCATCGGTGGAGCGGGTTGCACCATTCGGTGACTGCAGGGGGGGGTCTTGATCGGGGGAACTGTATGGACGGTACTTGTGATTGTGAACAATCGCGCGGTTACTTCTTCACGCGATTGTCGGGGTTGTCGCGCTGGATAAACTTGATCCGCGACGGGGGGTTGTCCTTGGATGTGTTCTGTCCAGTGCTTGCTGCCTACTATTGGTGGGGTCTTCTTGAGTGCAGGGTTGATCGTGACTCTGGCCAAGCCATCCAGGTGCCACTATGCCTTGCGCTTCGTCGTCTCGGCGGTTCCTGTGTCGTCGGGGGCCAATATACGTTCCGCCCGGAAAGAAAAAGCCGCTTGCGAAGTACAAGGTAAAAATCGGTCTGTATTCAATAGAAAAACAAAGACATTTCCTCCAATCCTCTTGCGTGTCCACTGATTCCTTTTGCGGCTGGCTCCTATGTCCTTGACTGCACATAATCCATATGTACCCCACTTGTGGTATGCCATGTACCCATTCTCGTCATCTGTGACTGATGTCGACTCATTTGACGCTAAGCGACAGCACCCTTCCGGTCTTGATCCTGGCAGCAATTGCGGATCGCAGATCGCAGCTGGAGTAGATGTCGATGCGGGTCAAATCCTTATCGATCTTGATCTGTACCCATGTTGATCTATACCCATGTCAATCGGTACCTCGTGGCGATCAGTACCTCATGTCGATCTATACCATTGTCGATCTGTACCTTTGTCGATCTCGGCCTTGTCCCCCTATTCTGGTACATCTTCTCTTACTGCAATTATTCTTCGAATGGCACTAACCGCGTAGATCTTGATCCATCACTTGTAGTGGTCCAGATCAATCCGATTTTGATAGCGCTTTACCACAAAGCCGCCTTGAGGGCATCTTTGCGCGGGGTGGCCTTGTCTTTCGACTTGGCCTTAGCAGTCTTTGACCTTGCGGTCTTAGACTTGGAGGACCGCGAAGCGCCATTAGTGCTTGCCTTCCGAGGCATACTTAAGAGGTTGACGTGGAAACCTCTGGCGCGTATTGCGCGCACAAAATGCTTGATGAAAGCCGCAAAACCACAACAGTGGCTTGTCGATGGGTATCGACATGAATAGGAAAGAGTGAGGAGTATCTTCCTAGCTCCTCTTAGGCAGGGGAATTTCCAATCTAGGTGGGGAGGATGTAACGAAGTTACATGAGGGGTACCCCTGATAGGGTTGCCTCTAGAAGTAGATACATTTCAGTGAGTATTCGGTTTTGTAAATACTCTATCACAAGTGGTGTGGGTCACACCACTGTCACGTAGGTCGGATGGCTGAGGGCCAACCAATAGTATTTGACCTACTTTTACATACATTTCTAGAAACAATTATAGTTAATTAGTAATTTGTATTACAGGCCAAATTATCTAATTAACCATAAATAAATCAGTCAAAATCTACTCTAAACTGGCTATTAAGTCCCCTAAGACCAATGACTAGTTCACTTAGAGTTTGTATACTCTTGATAGCACGCTTCCTCAAGCAAGGTGCTCGTGTGATCCCGTCACAGAGAATGCCATTTTCCCTGATGACTTTTCCTTGACTTATCGTACGACTATATTGAGGAGCAGGACAACAGTGCTCACGTAGCGATGTTAGAGAGAATAATTTCGATTCAACATATTCATTTCACGCTTTAAGTAATAGATTAGATCGGGATTCAACACCGACCAAAACACCCGACCCGATCAGTATTCGACCCAAATAATATTCTTCCGACACTCTTCAACTACCATTGTGGTGTGGGGCCATACTTTGGTCTTAGTCAGTTCGCCACGCACCTCAATGGATTCGTGCGTGACGAAGACACTGGAATTGTGACGCATGTGTGGATCGCGACACGAGTCGCCTCCAAGAAGCGTTGCCCATTGATACACGACTCGATTGTTGGTGGTAGACTACCTGCTGGTACCTCTGCACTCGATAATATGGTGAAGGAATCGCAGGAAGAGGCTGGACTTGAACCGTCCTGGAATCGCCAGCGGTTTGTTGCTGCTGGCAGCATCTCGTACGTATCCAAACTTCCGTACGGACGGACGAATGACACCATGTTTATCTTAGATCGAGAGATATTGCTCCTGTAAACCAGGATGGCGAAGTGGAGAGTTTCGATCTGCTGCCTGTGAAATGCGGTATTCAAGGGCTCCCGTCATAAAGGATAATTAAAAAACACTTGCAGTAGAAATGAATAACAACCACCCAAATTCACCAGAATTTCTGTTCTACAAATCCCAGTTGGTTACAATGTTTTAGACATCACAGTCAAAACGATGGTGACAATACTAGACGAAATGAAGCCAGAGAGGGCTGAAGAATTGACCGCACGGCACATTTTACAATCGACTTTGTCGATGTCATGTCATGTTGAAAAGTGTTCAATGTATGACCTACTAACCTAATCAAAAAATCATTTTAGTCATCCAATTAAAAACGTGATATGATTCATTTCACAAACGCAGTCATTTTACTCACTCTTAGACATTTTGTGTTTTAAATCACCGAGCGCTAATGTACAGCTTGGCCATTCCTTACTGTTGGTCGTGCCGCTGTTCAACGGCGAGATTGGTTCGAATGTCTCCGTGACACTCTTGTTCATCACCGCTTCTTAGGCGGTCCATCGTCAAGTTCGGCGCTGCAAAAATCCTTGCCTGCAGGGTTGTCCAGACAGTTGTCAACTGGAGGATGATTATACAGCTTGTCGATAGACATCAGATTCTTCGTGGCGTCAGGGAAGTTATTTCGGCCGTTACATCATCTTCGTTTTGATTGTGAAGAACGAACCTGTCAAGAGCTCATTTTGATTAGCCAAATGTGTAGCCAATATAATGGGATCACTCATCATATTTTATCAGGACACTTACTATAGGTGAGAACACCAGCTATCAGACACGGAATGATCTTAGTTGTTCAACGTAGACTGTGCCTATAAAATTGTATATATCATTTAATCTGGAAGTCGAATTTATAGCAATTTTGGAAGCATAATACTTTTTCGGCCATTCAAACGGATAATAATCGTTCTATTAAAATCAGCTTCAAAGAGATAGCTCCAAACAAAGGTAGTGTGGTTGATGATGATTACACCGCTCTTGTGGTGTCGTCAATTTTGAAAAAAATCCAAAATTTAGACAAGACATTGGTTACCGTGTAACTCTGGGGTATCGAAACAATTTAACTGATCGATCCGACTACTAAGGAAATACACACCAATTACTACTACTAGTATTTGATAAAAAGATATCAGCAATACAGCGCAAGCAGAAAAGCTCCAGACGATTGCAGCAAAGCTGCAAAATCGGTACCCCGATGACATTGAGGAGCTCATAATGGAATAGAAGAGGATGTGGAAAATACGAGCTACAATATGCATCACGGGCCTCTGGATCCAACGAAACAGAGCGGCATTTAACCATGAAGAAGAAACGCTGGAAGGAGGAAAGCTCGAAGTTTGGGAGACGGGACTCCGACAACTAAAAGCGGTAGCAAAGCACGAAGTCCGCAAACTGGACACCGCTTTGCGTGACATAAGGTTGAACATTTGTGTAGAGATCATATCTCAAGCACCAAGAGAGGCGTCATCAAAAGTGACAGGTCATCAGCAACGAAAATCCACAAAGGAACTCAGTGCTGTTAGATAGACTTCAGGCATTTCAGCGATCTTGCAGCAGATAAAAACAGTGAATAGATCAGTCTGCCTCTCTCTCTACTACTAGTATTTGATACGCTCCAGATTGTGACATTTCCAACTAGTTATAATGTTGAGGATTCCGATAATACAAACAACCGAGAGGATTGATTGCACAAAGACGCTAAATTGGAATTTACGCAGTGTTGACGAGTTGCTTCTGTTCATGGGCTCCTAGAAAGCCATAGCAAGCACAATGGCTACTACATGGTTCCTTGTTTTTTGGCACTGTTGTACATCTTGTTGTACTTTGCCCATGTTTTTAATGTATCTGATAGAACAAAGTTCTTCTCCCCCTTTAGACCCAACGAGAAGAACATTTGATGTGGTGGTTTCTTATCAAACATCCACTGATTCAGCTGTGCAGCTTGCAAATTTTCGGCCATTACTTTCGTTTTGGCATTCTTCATGGCCGCATTGATCATTACGGTCAGTTTAGCATCTCCGAAGTTTTCGGTGAGGGTCTTTAGCATCGTTGTCTTCTGTTCTGGGTACTTCGTATTGAAATCATTCAAGTAGTTGACCCACTTGTTCAATTTAGGGTCGGTGAACAAATCGTCCACCCTGTCGAGTTTTAGCGTCTCCCGAAATACGTTGGTCGGCAACACACCTTTGTTCAGCAAATTCAAAAGTTCGTCATCTGTCGTTGCGAGTTTGGATGTGATTGCTGGCATGATTTTTGAAGCGGCGTTTCCGGTGAACCAGCTCGTGAAGCTCGATGGGACCTTCGGAAGAGCTAATCGCTCTTCATCGTCCGTTTCGATCGTTGCACCCACTCTTAAGATTCGGTTATCTGCACCAACGCGTGGGGCCGTATCAATCACGTTTGGGTTTGTAATCGACATGGTAGCACAGGAATGAGTGAAAATGGCAGCCCAGAGTAGGACACCATACAGAAGGTGCATTTCTGATCCGTGGTTAGTAAGTTGTTTTGGCTTCTGCGGGTTGAAAAGCGAATTGCGAAATGACCATTCCGTACGCCAACCAAGAAAAACAAGAAACTGTTGAAGATCACGAAGGAATTAACGTAATCAATCCACACTGTACAGTAATCTCCGTAAATACCGAATAGGTCTACAACGGCTGTGCCTAAATCAACATTGAAAAGGCTTGTCCATCAGCATCATAAATAGCAGTACCAAGAAAGTACATGTGCAAGTAAATTACCAAATACATTTCCGAAGTGCCTCAGCCTTTCATTTCTTGAAACACACGGGACGCAGAAGCTGAAAGACTTACTTACTTGATCGATGTGGAAGTATTTCATGTTTGCACGAAGATATTAAAAACAGTTTTCCGATATTTGGAGTGCAGAGTCGATAAAGAAGCCATCTCTATTGTGTCTGATTCGCATATATTGTGCACTCAGTGAGTGCCACTCGAACAGTCCACATTCATGCGTCCATCGCCACCATTGCTGAAGGAGGGTTTTACGTTGCTAGCACAAGGACTCATCACTAGATGACAGCTTAACATTTACGAAGCCAGACGGTAAGTAAAATAAATCGGCGTGAACACGGGGCAGTATCTGGTAAAGAATCTACCTCCAAGGAAAGCAACAAAACTAGGGGGATGCAATGTGCACGAAGGCGGTAACCCTAAGCACTACGTGGTGTTTAAGGGCCGTTAAGTGAAGATTAGTGGAGTATACCTGCTGGAGTACGACTACAACGTGGGCTTGTATGCAGAATTCAATGGTCATATGTCCAAGACGCACCAAATCTTGTTTATGGACACCAACTGCGGCGTGATGATTAACGTATGATTGTGGGTTGTGTGAGACAACATAGAGAAGGCTTGTTTATCGACTCTACAAATCTAATATTGGAGACATTGTTTTAATATCTTCGTGCAAACACGATGCGTAAATAGTGTAGTATACTAGTCATAACTCTCAAAAATAACTGAAAAACATGTGTGTGCAAATTCGTCTTCCCTCATTTTTCAAGACGGCATACAGTTAAGCTCATGACGTACAGTTAATCCGACGTAGAAAATAGCTTTTATGTCATAGAAAGAAGCCGAACTTACGTGAGTCAGAAAATAAATATAATAGAAAATAGCCATTAATTATGCATTTAATCCGTGGTCGACACTCCTCTCACCGCATCTAGGGTGGCGCAATAGTGTGTCCCATTTGAAAGGCGTGACGGGGTCACACAAGCACCTTGCTTAGGGGGAGCGTGCTATCAAGAGTTTACAAACTCTAAGTGAACAGCGGTTCACTAGTACCTGGTCTGTAATACTGGTTACTAATTAACTATAATTGTTTCTAGAAATGTATATCAAAGTAGGTCAAATACTATTGGTTGTCCCTCAGCCGCCCGACCTACGTGGCAGTGATGTGACCCACACCACTTGTGATAGAGTATTTACAAAACCGAATACTCACTGAAATGTATCTACTTCTAGAGGCAACCCTATCAGGGGTACCCCTCATGTAACTTCGTTACATTCTCCCCACCTAGATTGGAAATTCCCCTGCCTAAGAGGAGCTAGGAAGATACTCCTCACTCTTTCCTATTCATGTCGATACCCATCGACAAGCCACTGTTGTGGTTTTGCGGCTTTCATCAAGCATTTTGTGCGCGCAATACGCGCCAGAGGTTTCCACGTCAACCTCTTAAGTATGCCTCGGAAGGCAAGCACTAATGGCGCTTCGCGGTCCTCCAAGTCTAAGACCGCAAGGTCAAAGACTGCTAAGGCCAAGTCGAACGACAAGGCCACTCCGCGCACGGAAGCCCACATGGCGGCTTCCAAAGCTGCCAGTAAACCTACCGCTGCAACGGCAGCTCAAGCAGGGTGCCGCGACGCAGTCGCTCGCGCTCCTTGTCGGCTGACGACTGGGCAAACCTCCGGTTCCCCTATCGGGATCGTAGTCCTGGGGTGGAGTCCCCGGTGTTCGACATCCCTATGATAATGGGATTGGAGTACGACGATGATACCTCCGGATCCACAATATATCCTATTCCTTCCCAGGACGCACCTGTTGACGATTTCAAATCATCCAAGGCAAAGGGGGCGTCGCCGAACTCGCCTGCCAAGAACCTTACCTTAGACGAAGGTAACGCTCGAGACCAAGCTGCGAAAGCAGCTTCTCAAAAGCGGGCTGACGAGGGTGCTGCTGCTACTAAGAAGGGCGCAGCCCCTGGCTCTCCTACTCCGGAGCCTCCCATCGCTATGGGGTATCGCTCCCTTTCCGGCTTCGCGTCAGAGGAGGTTGACGAATAGGAGGGGGCCGTTACTGAGCCCCAAGAAATCTCCAACGATCGCGACGAGCAGCAGGAGCGCTATCAAGCTGTTCAACTGCAAGGCGCCTCAGAGGTAGCATCCTCTGCGCCTCCCACGCCGGTGTATCCCCGCGGATACTATCCACCGGATGCGGAGTCTGGGTCTCCCATGTTCTTGGAGCACCTCAAGGCCCCTCGCAGTCTTAACCATGGGCGCACTTCACGTGGCGCCTATGAGCGTGCCTTGGTTCAAGTCGAACCACTCTTTGTCAACGACATTGAGACAGCTAGGTGTGTGCTACTGGCACCACACCGAATTCCTCTCAAGGAATTCACTAGTCTTCGGAAGAAACCCGAAGACCGTGGTGGGCTCTTCCCCGTGTGGGGTACCCTTAGGTACAGCACAAGAACACGAAGACCCAATCCCAGGCAGAAGTCCTGTTCAGGAGATGGGTCTCCCTAAAGAACTTCACAGTTAAGGAGTTGGAAGAACTCCGAGAAGATCGCTTGCTGTCCTACGTCTTGGACCAGCGAGATCTTCGTATTGAGTTTGCCCACTTAGTCGCTAAGCGGCAACTCCACTCCGTCATGGAGGGACTGAGACAGCAGTCTTAGTCCAGCGCTCAGGACGAGCGCGGGTATGGTTCCGTCAATCCAGGGACCGTACACCGTAAGGCGGCTAAGAAGCCGCGGACTACTTACGCCCCGGCTGTTGTTGATCCCAGAACTCAACAGCCTTCGGGAAGTCAACCCGGAGCCAGTCTTCCGGCTCTCACGAGTTCTGTGACGAGGGGTAACCTCGCCACTTCACAAGCAGCTGGTACTTCCCAGAGCGCCGCCGCTCCTGGACGACCCGCTCCACATGATAGTGGAGCTCGCCGTTCCGGTCAAGGAGGGCAGGAGGAGCTCTCGCACGCGTTTGAGTACGCGGCTCCCTCTCAGCCGTATCCTTCTGGACCCTCAACTTCGGGTCGGGACTCTGTGGGATCCCTGTTAAGCGACGAGGTCCGTCAGCTTCGAGGTCGCGTCTATGCGATCGAGATAGCCCTTGGGCTTGGACCTGGTGGTCAGACTGCCTCTCAGGCTGGCAAGCCGGGGATCCTTGAGGTCCTTCGCCAAGACTTGGACGCTCTTGGTCGTGAGACTCATGAGCTCCATGGGCGTGTTGACCGCCGAGCTCCGGCTGCTGCCGTGAAGGAGCTCCGTCGAGGTTTAGACGTTCTAAGCCATGAGGTGCATGGTCGGATGCCCTCTTATGAGCCGCAGGGGTACTCGTACCACTCGGCTTATGGGTATAGCTCTTACCCGAGCTCTTCCCATTCGGTACCGTCATACCCTTCGTATGACTCGCGTGGGTACCAGTCTGTTTATCACTCACAGATCCCGACACCGGCAACTCCGGTTGTCCAGAGAGCTCAGCCTCGTTTCGAGGAGGTGATCTCTCACCTTGGCCTTCCTCCGTCCGAGGAGAAGGGCCCAGCGGATCGTGATACCGCTTAAGACGCCCCACGTAGAACGTCGGGTGCGTCGCCATTGACTTTGGAAGGTCAATGGTATACGCCGCGCCATGTCTGGCCAGGACCGCGAAGGGTCCGATGAAGCGGTGCTTCAACTTGTTGCTCTCTACAGAGCTAACCACCTTTAGCGGTAGGTTTTTAGTATCTAAAAGCACTAATTCACCTTGTTTAAAAACAGTTAAATTTCCTCTTCCTTCTTATCTGAGTACTCTTTCTGTTTGTCTTGGGCCGATGCTATTGCATCTCTAACCCGTCTGATCAACGTCAGCCTGTTGTCGATAAACGACGACAACTGTCTTTTTAAAGACTCAGGCTCGATCTCCGAGACCTGGGAGGAAAAGGCTTTCCGAGCCTCTCCCCCACTTACGATGGAGACACCAGTGCCTCCCCGCAATGTTAGCGGTCCCTGGGGGTGTCGTAACCCTTTCAAGTAGAACGGGGTAAACCCCGTTGATGCGTGTACCGCATTGTTGAGTGCAAACTCAACCATAGGAAGCTGATCCGACCAGGATCGAGGTGCTTCCGCACAGATACTACGCAGAGTATCTTCGAGCACGCAGTTGACGCGCTCCGTCTGACCATCCGTCTGCGGATGGTCCGCAGTTGACATCGTCAACTTAGTTCCCAACAATTGGAACAGGGTGTCCCAAAACGCACCCGTGAAACGCGGGTCTCTATCCGAGACTATGGTCTCTGGTAGACCATGATAGCGAAACACGCTATCTAGGAACAGCTGTGCAGCTTGTTTCCCGGTGACCTTGTCACGTACCGGAGCAAGATGCACCATCTTGCTCAAACGGCAGACAAACACCAATATGCCGGTGTTGCCCTTGTCATCGTCCGGCAGGCCGAAGACGAAGTCGAGACTCATCGACTTCCAGCAATCTGCTGGTACTGGTAGGCTCTGCAGTGGAGCCGAGGCGTGGCCCGAAGGGTTCACCCTCTGACATGTTTCACATGTCTTGACATAGTGTGCCACCCACTTATACATGCGGGGCCACCAAAATGTCTGAGAGACCATTTGGTAGGTCTTCTCCCGGCCAAGATGACCACTCACCGGCGCATCATGCGCCTCTAGAAGTATGTCATACTTCAGATCCTCGTCGTTTGGAACGACAACCCGAGGAGGATCTCTAGGGTCTACTCTGTAGTGGAGTAACCCTTCGGCCAGCTCATAACGATGGAGCTGTGCCCGCTGTCGAGGCGTAAGCCTGTCGACTTTGGCGTCCTTGCCATCGGACAAGACCTGCACCAGTGGCGTGTAGTTCTCGTCCTCCTGATACGCTAAGCGTATCCGATCGTATAGATCTGTCGTGACCCGACTGACATGAGCTAGCTCATAGTCAGGTCGACTCGACAATGCATCGGCAAGCACATTGAGCTTCGATGCGTTCGACCTGCTCGGGGGGCGTAGCAGCCGCCAAGCTTCGGAGGGCATCTCCCCCCAATATGCCCGCCATCTTCCGGGCCGACTCAAACTGAGAGTCGGTCAAATGAGAGAACTCCCCTCTATCCGTCTTAGCTTACCTTGTAGGAGCCACAGAGGATTCAGGTAGTCAATCTACCTGCGTAGGGGTGGATTGACTACAAGTGCTGCCAAGTGTGACAGGGTCACACGAGCACCTTGCTTGAGGAAGCGTGCTATCAAGAGTACACAAACTCTAAGGGAACGGCAGTTCACTAGTCCCTGGTCTGAGGGGACTTAATAGCCAATTTAGAGTAGATTTTAGACTGATTTATTTATAGTTAATTAGGTTCATTTGGCCTGTAATACAAATTACTAATTAACTATACTTTAACCTAATTATGCATATAAAAGGTAGGTTTAAAACTTTTGGTTGGCCCTCAGCCACCGAACCTACGTGGCAGTAGTGTGGCTCACACCGCAGTGTGGTCCACACCACTCCATCAGAGTATTAAAACAAATACTCACAGAAGTATATCTACTTCTAAAGGCGGTACCCTTTCTGGGGTACCCCTTTCATGTAACCCCGTTACATCCTCCCCCACTTAGGTTGGAAACACCCCCAACCAATGAGGAGCTAGCAAGAGAGCGCAGCTCTCTTTCCTGTCCTTTGTCGATACCCATCGACGAGCCACGGTTGTGGCTTAAGGCTTTCATTCAGCCTTTTCGCGCGTACAAGACACCTGGAGGCTTCCACGTCAGCCTCCCAGAATGCCTAAGAAGGCAAACA
This sequence comes from Phytophthora palmivora, assembly GCA_008079305.1. NCBI lineage: Eukaryota > Oomycota > Peronosporomycetes > Peronosporales > Peronosporaceae > Phytophthora > Phytophthora palmivora. The sequence goes on from VOQZ01001890.1 coordinate 41,424, forward strand.
CCCGCGGCGCTTCGGCGCCTTCTAAGTCTAAGACCGCGAGGTCTAAGACTGCTAAGGCCAAGTCGAAAGACAAGGCCGCTCCGCGCAAGGAAGTCCGCAAGGCGGCTTCCGAGGCAGGCAGCAAGCGTACGACTGCTGCTGCCAGCCAAGAAGGGAATTCGCGACGCAGTCGCTCGCGCTCCCTTTCACCCGACGATAGGCCGAACCCTCGGTTCGCCTATCGGGACCACAGTCCTGGGTCTGAGTCCCCGGAATTTCACATCCCTATTATTACGGGATCAGAGTCTGACGGGGACTCTCCTGGATCATCTAAGGATCCACCTTCTTCTCAGGATGCTCCTTCACAGGATGATCCTGCACAGGCGCTCCTTCGCAGGACGCTCCTGTTGATGATGCTGAGTCACCAGAGGCAAAGGCAGCTTCAACGAGCTCGCCTGCCAAGAACCTTACCTTGACCGAAGGTAAGGCTCAAGCCCAAGCTGCGAAAGCAGCTTCTCAAAACGGGCTGGTGAGTGTGCTGCTGCTGCTAAGAAGCGCGCAGCCCCTGGCTCTCCTACGTCAGAGCCTTCAATCGCAAAGGGATTCAAATCCCTGTTCGACTCCTCAGACGAGGAGGAAGAGGAGGGGGCTGTCTCCGAGCACCGAGAGATCTCAAACGATCTCGATGAGCAGCACGAGCGCTATCATGCTGCTCAACTGCAAGGCACTCCTGTGCCTCCCACGCCGGTGTATCCCCGCGGATACTATCCACCGGATGCGGGGTCTGGGTCTCCCATGTTCTTGGAGCACCTCAAGGCCCCTCGCAGTCTTAACTATGGGCGCACTTCACGTGGCGCCTATGAGCGTGCCTTGGTTCAAGTCGAACCACTCTTTGTCAACGACATTGAGACAGCTAGGTGTGTGCTACTGGCACCACACCGAATTCCTCTCAAGGAATTCACTAGTCTTCGGAAGAAACCCGAAGACCCAATCCCAGGCAGAAGTCCTGTTCAGGAGATGGGTCTCCCTAAAGAACTTCACAGTTAAGGAGTTGAAAGAACTCCGAGAAGATCGCTTGCTGTCCTACGTCTTGGACCAGCGAGATCTCCGTATTGAGTTTGCCCACTTAGTCGCTAAGCGGCAACTCCACTCCGTCATGGAGGGACTGAGACAGCAGTCTTAGTCCAGCGCTCAGGACGAGCGCGGGTATGGTTCCGTCAATCCAGGGACCGTACACCGTAAGGCGGCTAAGAAGCCGCGGACTACTTACGCCCCGGCTGTTGTTGATCCCAGAACTCAACAGCCTTCGGGAAGTCAACCCGGAGCCAGTCTTCCGGCTCTCACGAGTTCTGTGACGAGGGGTAACCTCGCCACTTCACAAGCAGCTGGTACTTCCCAGAGCGCCGCCGCTCCTGGACGACCCGCTCCACATGATAGTGGAGCTCGCCGTTCCGGTCAAGGAGGGCAGGAGGAGCTCTCGCACGCGTTTGAGTACGCGGCTCCCTCTCAGCCGTATCCTTCTGGACCCTCAACTTCGGGTCGGGACTCTGTGGGATCCCTGTTAAGCGACGAGGTCCGTCAGCTTCGAGGTCGCGTCTATGCGATCGAGATAGCCCTTGGGCTTGGACCTGGTGGTCAGACTGCCTCTCAGGCTGGCAAGCCGGGGATCCTTGAGGTCCTTCGCCAAGACTTGGACGCTCTTGGTCGTGAGACTCATGAGCTCCATGGGCGTGTTGACCGCCGAGCTCCGGCTGCTGCCGTGAAGGAGCTCCGTCGAGGTTTAGACGTTCTAAGCCATGAGGTGCATGGTCGGATGCCCTCTTATGAGCCGCAGGGGTACTCGTACCACTCGGCTTATGGGTATAGCTCTTACCCGAGCTCTTCCCATTCGGTACCGTCATACCCTTCGTATGACTCGCGTGGGTACCAGTCTGTTTATCACTCACAGATCCCGACACCGGCAACTCCGGTTGTCCAGAGAGCTCAGCCTCGTTTCGAGGAGGTGATCTCTCACCTTGGCCTTCCTCCGTCCGAGGAGAAGGGCCCAGCGGATCGTGATACCGCTTAAGACGCCCCACGTAGAACGTCGGGTGCGTCGCCATTGACTTTGGAAGGTCAATGGTATACGCCGCGCCATGTCTGGCCAGGACCGCGAAGGGTCCGATGAAGCGGTGCTTCAACTTGTTGCTCTCTACAGAGCTAACCACCTTTAGCGGTAGGTTTTTAGTATCTAAAAGTACTAATTCACCTTGTTTAAAAACAGTTAAATTTCCTCTTCCTTTCTTATCTGAGTACTCTTTCTGTTTGTCTTGGGCCGATGCCATTGCATCTCTAACCCGTCTGATCAACGTCAGCCTGTTGTCGATAAACGACGACAACTGTCTTTTTAAATACTCAGGCTCGATCTCCGAGACCTGGGAGGAAAAGGCTTTCCGAGCCTCTCCCCCACTTACGATGGAGACACCAGTGCCTCCCCGCAATGTTAGCGGTCCCTGGGGGTGTCGTAACCCTTTCAAGTAGAACGGGGTAAACCCCGTTGATGCGTGTACCGCATTGTTGAGTGCAAACTCAACCATAGGAAGCTGATCCGACCAGGATCGAGGTGCTTCCGCACAGATACTACGCAGAGTATCTTCGAGCACGCAGTTGACGCGCTCCGTCTGACCATCCGTCTGCGGATGGTCCGCAGTTGACATCGTCAACTTAGTTCCCAACAATTGGAACAGGGTGTCCCAAAACGCACCCGTGAAACGCGGGTCTCTATCCGAGACTATGGTCTCTGGTAGACCATGATAGCGAAACACGCTATCTAGGAACAGCTGTGCAGCTTGTTTCCCGGTGACCTTGTCACGTACCGGAGCAAGATGCACCATCTTGCTCAAACGGCAGACAAACACCAATATGCCGGTGTTGCCCTTGTCATCGTCCGGCAGGCCGAAGACGAAGTCGAGACTCATCGACTTCCAGCAATCTGCTGGTACTGGTAGGCTCTGCAGTGGAGCCGAGGCGTGGCCCGAAGGGTTCACCCTCTGACATGTTTCACATGTCTTGACATAGTGTGCCACCCACTTATACATGCGGGCCACCAAAATGTCTGAGAGACCATTTGGTAGGTCTTCTCCCGGCCAAGATGACCACTCACCGGCGCATCATGCGCCTCTAGAAGTATGTCATACTTCAGATCCTCGTCGTTTGGAACGACAACCCGAGGAGGATCTCTAGGGTCTACTCTGTAGTGGAGTAACCCTTCGGCCAGCTCATAACGATGGAGCTGTGCCCGCTGTCGAGGCGTAAGCCTGTCGACTTTGGCGTCCTTGCCATCGGACAAGACCTGCACCAGTGGCGTGTAGTTCTCGTCCTCCTGATACGCTAAGCGTATCCGATCGTATAGATCTGTCGTGACCCGACTGACATGAGCTAGCTCATAGTCAGGTCGACTCGACAATGCATCGGCAAGCACGTTGAGCTTGCCCGGCTTGTATTTAACGCGGAAGTTGTATTCCGCGAAGAATGACAGCCACCTCGCCATCCGCTGTGACAGATGCGGCGAGTTGGTGGCAGTCCGCAAGGACGCGTGATCAGTATAGATCACAAAGGGCCTCGTGCCCAAGAGATGAACTCTAAATTTGACAAGAGCGTACTTCATTGCAAGTAGCTCCTTGTCATGAACGGGATAGTTCCGTTCGGCAGCCTTCAGCTGCCTGGACTGGAAGGAGATGACACGTTCGTGTCCTTCATCGTCCTTCTGCAACAGCGCACAGCCTATTGCACTATTGCATAGTCAGAAGCGTCACAGACGACGCTAAATGACTTGTTTTCGTCCAGCAAGGACAGGACTGGCGCTTGCTGTAAGCTCGCCTTGATGCTGTCGAAAGCATCCTGGTGCTGTAGCTCCCAGACCCAGTCGGCATCTTTCTTTAAGAGATCCGACAAGGGTCGAGCTAGTTCAGCGTACCCTGCGCTGTAATTATGAAGATAGTTGGCTAATCACAACCACTTCCGGAGGTCCTTCTGCGACCTCGGGGTCGGCCGAACCGCTATGGCCTTGACGTTCCCTGGATCGGCGCGTACGCCGACCCTGCTGACAAAGCAACCAAGGACCTTTATCTCCTCAGCTGCAAAGACGCACTTGTCGATGTTGGCATAGAGCTTGTTAGCTCTCACGACCTCAAACACTCGACGGAGGTGCTTCAAGTGCACCTCCATAGCCGTCTGGTCGTCTTCGGCACGGCTATGGACGAATATATCGTCAAAGCACGACTGTGCGAACGTACGCAATGGTCTAAACAATTGTGTGACCAAGCGATTGAACGTCGCTGGGGCATTCGATAGCCCCTGTGGCATCACTAGCCACTCCCAGAGCATCCCGCTCGGGGCGCTCTCTGCGGTGAGAGGAATGTCGCTCTCCCACATCAGGATCTGGTAATATCCGCCAACCAGATCCAGGGCACTGTACATCGTACAGCCCGACATGTTGTTCAGCAACACGTCTTTACGAGAGATCGGCGTCTGTGCCCGTACCGTCGCATTACTCAGCTTTTTGTAAGCGTGAACCAGACGCCACTTCCCGTTCGGTTTACGAACGCAGAAGGTTGGCGTCGAGTGCGGGGACTTCGACTCCCGCACCATGCCCGACTTCGCCTTTTCGGCGAAGAAGGCATCTATGACCTCGCACTGTTCGCGAGGTAGATGCCATTGCCTCGTGACACAGTACTTTGTGCCATGCACGAGGTCAATCTCGTGCCGAACTCCCCGATCCGGCGGGAGTTGGGATGGTGGGTGCTTCGACACCACATCCGAGTATTCCTTCACAAGAGGATACACTGGATCCTCCGGGTTCTTGAGAATCTCAGAACCCAAGCGCGTTGCACGCTGCTTCGTGAACCCCTCCAGGACGTCCTCGTCCATTACGGAGGAAGAGTTCAAATCTTCAGGAGAGGTCTCCGGCTTCAGGAGTACCATCTCCGCGATCTCTCCGGCCTTAAACGCGGCCAGGACGTCCTTCATGGGCAGTTCCTCAAGGTTCAGCAATGCTGACACCTCAGGCAGTGCCTCCAGATGGACGGCACCTGCCTTTATTTGACGACCAGACACGCCGTCAAAGACATGATATTGCTTTTCGACCGGCCGTGCCGGTGGAGGCTCAGACTCCGAGTGTGGTACTTGGTTATTCACACGGGAGGTGCTCGACGGCACCTCCGCCCTCGTATTAGTCGTTTTGACCCCACGTGGAACTTCGTTACCCACGCTAGAGACGTCTCATTCTTCTTCTTGGTCTCCTCGGCCTTGCGTGGAACTAAAATACACACACCGGAGGCAGCGTCATACCCAACAGCCTCGGTTGTTTGCGGAACTACGTTACCCCTATGTTACCCACACAGGAGACGCCTTCAGCGCTCTCCTCAGCAGCCTCTGCTGCTTGCGGACCTATGTTACCCGCCTGGTCAGTGCCGTCCTGCACTACCACAGTCTAAGTCCATACGGGGCGACGGCTCTCGGCGTTGGGACTTGCCGTCGTAGCAATCCCATACGCTTGGCAATGAGCCTTGGTCTCACGACCGGTTGTGAGGCTCACCGCAACACCCTCGTTGAAGTCAGCGACTACCAATACTTCTGCGGGCGCGTAAGCGCCTTGGCGACCATCTCTGGCGCCTCAGTCCTGGACAGAGGTGGGAACATTACTCACCAATGCTCTGTCGAAGACTACGGTCTGTTAGCCCCAATGGCTTTGCCGCGCCAATCGATCAAGGGCCCGTGCTTCTCGAGCCATGGTATGCCCAGAATCAAGTCGTACTAGTCCATGTCTAGGCCAAGGATCGATTACGTCCTCAAACTTTACAGCCAGGTCCATCCGGCCCCAGGTACGTTAATCACCGTATCATCCGCCAGTCTCACCGAGACCTGGCCCCTGCCTTTGCTTTCTCGCAAAGCATCGGCATACTTGTCGCCATTCCGCGCGACCGTCTGGCGTCGAGCAAAGTTCATCGACGCCCCAGAGTCAATTAGGACTCTAAAGGGATCTCCATATCCCCGTACACTCGCGTGTACCACGAGCAGTCCGCCGCTGCTCTTTCTCGTCTCGAGAGCACCCAGGCTCTCAGGGGCTAAGCCTCCATGGCGTGCGCCGTCCGCACTCCTACCATGGGGACTTAGATCTTCCCCAGTAGGGCGCCCCGCCTCTACCGGTGACCCCAGTTCCCCTGGCTCTTGGGTCGCGGCTTCTGCCACGGGCCCCTCGAGCCCCTAGGTTTGGAAGGGAACTTCCTTTGCCCTCCCGCAGGGCAGGCACGTTGCATGTGCTCGAGCTTCCCACATCCGTAGCAACGGATGGAGCTCTGTACGGCCGTGCCCAGTTCCATGGGTACCGGCCCGGTGCTAGCTCCAGCTGCTGGAGCTCCTTGCACTGCGCCTGACGACGCATTGTGGCCTTGCCACACCGACGTAGGAGTACGAGCCTGTCGGTGGCTGTACCCCTCTTGGAGGGCGATCTGAATCGCTTCCTCCATAGTGTTCGCATGCACGCGGAACAACTGTGTGCGGGATGGGCCCACCTTCAGGCCATCCATGAACACTGTCACCTTGATGTGTTCAGGTAGGGGGTTCCCTACCAGAGATGCAGCGAGTACTCGCATCTCTTGGATGTACTCATGCAGCTCACGCTTCCCTTGTTTACAGGCAAGGAAGCGCGAGCGCTGGCGATACTCATAGTTCACCGGAAGGAAGGCGGCTCTAAGCTGTTGGCACAGCTGAGCCCAGGTTGTGAAACAACCCGGCGTTGTCGCTTCGCGCGTGTACGCCCAGGTCTTCGCCCGACCTCCTAGGTTGGACAGGGCGAAAGCGACTCGAAGTCGCTCGGTCGAGATTAGAGCCGCGTCCATCGCGAGCTCGACCTCTCGGACCCAGAAGTGGAGGTTCTCTCCCTCCTTTCCCTCTTAAGGATTAACCTTAAGCCTCAACGGCTTAGGTTGGGCTGGCTTCATCTCAGCCACGGGGATCTGCAGCCCCTGTACGTGGGCGATAAGCCCTCTCTCGTACGTGTCGGACGCCTCGATGCGTTCGACCTGCTCGGCCGGCGTAGCAGCCGCCAAGCTTCGGAGGGCATCTCCCCCCAATATGCCCACCATCTTCCGGACCGACTCAAACTGAGAGTCGGTCAAATGAGGGAACTCCCCTCTATCCATCCTGGCTTACCTTGTAGGAGCCACAGAGGATTCAGGTAGTCAATCTACCCGCGTAGGCGTGGATTGACTACAAGTGCTACCAAGTGTGACGGGGTCACACGAGCACCTTGCTTAGAGGAAGCGTGCTATTAAGAGTATACAAACTCTAAGTGAACGGCAGTTCACTAGTCCCTGGTCTGAGGGGACTTAATAGCCAGTTTAGAGTAGATTTTAGACTGATTTATTTATAGTTAATTAGGTTCATTTGGCCTGTAATACAAACTCCTAATTAACTATACTTTAACCTAATTATGCATATAAAAGGTAGGTTTAAAACTATTGGTTGGCCCTCAGCCACCGAACCTACGTGGCAGTAGTGTGGCTCGCACCACAGTGTGGTCCACACCACTCCATCAGAGTATTAAAACAAATACTCACAGAAGTATATCTACTTCTAAAGGCGGTACCCTTTCTGGGGTACCCCTTTCATGTAACCCCGTTACACCTAGAAAGGGTATCGCCTCTAGAAGTAGATATACTTCTGTGAGTATCCGTTTTGTGGATACTCTGTCGTGGGTGGTGTGGGTCACACCAATGCCACGTAGGCCGGGCCAACCAATAGTATTTGACCTACTTTTATATGCATACGTATCTAGAACAAACTATAGTTAATTAGTAATTTGTATTACAGACCAAATGACCTAATTAACCATAAATAAATCAGTCAAAATCTACTCTAAACTGGCTATTAAGTCCCCTAAGACCATTGACTAGTTCACTTAGAGTTTGTATACTCTTGATAGCACGCTTCCTCAAGCAAGGTGCTCCTGTGACCCCGTCACAATTACAGATTTGGACAGAAAGATGTGACGCGTTTGGTTTTTCTTTTGTATGCAGACAGGAATGGACACAAATGAGTGACAGTTGTAGCCAACATGGAGTTTCAGCCAATCGGAGTACGCTGATTATTTTTTAGATGAGCACAATAAAACTCCCTGCGAGGGCGCTAAATTGTCGCAGTGGGGCTAAGATGGTTAAGTGGTTAAGTGACGAGGGTTCAAACCCCACGACTGCAATGTTAATCGCCCTAGCGGTGACCTTGGTGCTGGGGTTCCAAGGCAGTAGGTGCATCTGCTAACGTCTCCCGCCCTATCTGGTCAGTTATATTAGACTAGGCTACCTTATGCTCTCCTCACTAACTGAATACCATGCAGCAGCGACGCGCTCCACCAAATGTCTGCGCTTCTCTGGAACTGACAGGCACTGTAGCTTCATCCACTGCAAAAGCTTGTCAGAGTGGGGAAACAGATTGGGTCTACCGTGCCCACCAATACTACACTTCGACCTTTTCTTGCTTGCACAGGCCTCTCGAATGAACGTTTCACGTTTTATCCATGCGTGGACTGCAGTCCTTGATTTGATTCCGTGAAGTGCTGCAACCTCTGTGATTGTAATACCTGCATTGATGCTGCGGTGGACGCGTCGCTCGTTATGGCTTCGTCATCATCTGCTACTGCACTATTCAGAGCTTACTCGTCACGTACTCTCCATGCGCGCAAGCGCGCTGCTGCTTCGTCGTTGGAGCGTTCCAATTCGTAGCTAAATCTTAGTGGTAGTGGTGCCCTTTCATGAGGTGTAATTCTATTGGTCAAAATGTTTGTATGGTAAGGTTTGAATAAAACCTCATCTGTCACTGTTTTGTGTCCGTCACATCTTTCTGTCCAAATCTGTACCCCACTTATGATAGAGTACTAGCTCTCTGGGCATCCGCTACGCGGATGCTTTGTTTAACTTTTGTTGGAGCTCGTGATCTCATGCGATAATTGAACGAAGTGTGTTTGTTGAGTGTTGTAACAGTACCTCTACAAACTTCTATTTGTTAGCACTTATGGTTTCGTGTGCAAAATAAATCAAAACTACTGAATTTTGTTGTACCCTGACCTCAGAAGTATTTACCATAGGGAAATGTTCCTGTATCACGTTGAAAGATCTTCGCCAACCTCACTTAGAGATTTACTGAAGTACCGCGCATAAATTATGTTATCGTTATCATGAAAGTATCCGAAGAAATAGATATGCGGCAATCTAGACGATCGCTGTTGAAACTGGTGAATATACGTACCGACCGATGTTGGTTGTGCAAAGTATATTCAATTTAAACAACCGAAACTATTTATTAGGGAATAGATTGAAGAGTGCAACGTAGCTGCCGCTCCATATCATACTACGCTGTTTTCACTACTGGGTCAGGGCATCTCAGCAACTTGTAGCGCGGTAGGTCAGACATTGCGCCAGCGTCAGCAGTAGCACAGATAGTAAAGTTGCATTTTACTTGTACAACGAAACTTGCTGAACATAGGTGCAGAGCTGTTGACCCGCATTTTCACTGTAGCGCGGCAATCTAAAGTGCTATGCAGTCTATATCAAACTATATTATACCGTAGTTGCCATGATAGCTGCAGTAGATAATCTCACACAACTACGCAAAGTTAGACTAATTTACATCATGGTCTCCTGCAGCACTCTTAATTGTAAGATGATTGAAATCACTGAATGTTTTCCATCTCCATCTTGATCTTACATAACTTGCTGCTGGCTGCCGATCTCAGTCATGGCTAGGGTGTGTGGATCATGACGTTCAGAGACTGTAGTATTACCCAAATTGTATCCAGTGTGTTACGCGCGGTTATTCCCAAGTAAAATATCCTTTAGATAAGCAGTTGTGGTAACAGTATAACGTATGCTATTTTGCAGCTGCTGCTTCACTGTAGTAGCGTAACAGTCATGATAGCTGCAGTCAAAACCTGCACCGTAGTACTGGTCGATATGTGGGCAGAACAGGTAAGTTCGAGCTGTGTGTAGCATCGCCTGCATCAATGTGGGGTGAGCTACATAAATAATCTGGTTTTACTCGAGGTGTGCAGCCGAGGGCTCCAACTGCGCACACATAGTTAGAACTATATACTATTTAGTCGACACTATAACCACACGTGCTAACACAGCACCGTCGTTGAAAAAACCTTGCTCAAGTTTCGCCACAATAAAACTGATCAACTTGCAGCTGTTTCGCCAGCTTAAATATGCGAGTTGAAACGATAACTGAAATCTATTCTATAAATTACCCTATCTTCTTGACTATCCGTCTGAAGAGAGCGGTGTTTACGCCCTGGACACTAACACAGGTTTTGCCAACCAGTACATATCAATTGGGTGACGCGGCCAGTTTAGTATAGCAGTTTTACGGTGCTGGTTTCAGTATTAAATAAAAGAACAAATATTATTATAATAGATACTGGTAGAATTTAACTGTCCAAAATATGGGTTCAGAATGCACTACTGTTCGATTTCAGTTAAGTTCGACGACGCTCCAGATAAGTGCGAATCATAATGCGGACAGTGCTATTTTTGTAATTTCGTGAAAGAAAGGTCAAGTCAATACAATAGGTGCAGCTGCTTTGATGGGTGAAAAATGTATAGAGACGCGCTCCAAAAAAGATGCCAACCGAGAGGCTCAGTCCGGTGGAGAGGGGCGTGACGGAGTGACGGACAGACGGACAGACAGACAGACAGACAGACAGACAGACAGACAGACAGACAGACGGACAGGCTACGATTTTAGGGTGCGGAAAACTAGCGCTCTGGGCATCCGCTACGCGGATGCTTCGTTTAACTTTTGTTGGAGCTTGTGATGTCATACGATAATTGAACGAAGTGCTTGAGGAGTGTTGTAATACCCCTAAAACTCCTTTTTGTTAGCATTCATTTTTTATGTTCAATATAATTCAAAACACACTGGATTTTGTTGTAATTAGTGTCACCCCTACCCTCTCTGACCTTAGATTTTTATCATAGGAAAATGTTCCCGTATCGTGTTGAAAGGTCTTCTCCAATCTCACTCAGCAATTTACTGAAGTACTGCACATATAGTATATTATCGTTACTATTCGAACGAACAGATATACATCAATCTAGACGATCGCAGTTGGAACTGATGATTATACGTACCGACCGACGTTGTTTGTGTGAAGTACATTCAACTTGAATAAACGAAACTATTTATTAGAGAATAAATTGAAGACTGCAACGTAGCTGCCGCTCCATATCATATTATATTCTTTTCGCTTCTCATACAGGGCGGCTCGGTAACTTGTAGCGCGGTGGTTCCGACATCGCGCCAGCGACAGCGACAGCACCGGCAGTTAAAATCCAAATTATTTTTACCAACGAAACTCGGTGAACCGCGGTGCAGAGTGTTTACCCGCGCTTTGACTATTGCGCGGCAATCTTAAGTGCTATGCAGTCTATATCAAACTATATCATACCGTAGTTGCCATGATAGCTGCAGTAGATAATCTCACACAACTACTCAAAGTTAGACTAATTTACACTTAGGTCTTCTAATATACTCTTGATTGTAAAATGATTTAATCGCTGCATGTTATATAAATGATTAGACTAAGCATCAAAACTCGCTACTTGCTATATCTCCATTCTGATCCTACATAACTTGCTGCTGGTGGCCGATCTCCGTTATGCGCTAGGCTGTGTGGATCGTGATGTTCAGAATCTGTAGTATTTCCCAATCGTATCTACTGCGTTACACGCTGCTATCAGAAAGTAGAATTCCTATTAGATTGGCTATTGTGGTAATAGTATAGCGTGTGCTACTTTGCAGCTGCCGAATCACTGTAATAGTGTAACCGTCGTGATAGCTGCAGTCGAAGTCTGTGTCATCAGCGCTGGTAGATAGTTGTACAGAACAGGTAATCTTCGAATTGTGTATATATTCAACTGCATCAACGTGGAGTGCAAACCGCTTGGTGAAGCTGCACAAATAGTCTGTCTTTACTCAAGGTGCGCGTCTAAGCGCTCCAACTGCGCACGCATAGCTAGAATTATATACTACGTAGTCAGCACTATAGCACATGTACTAACACACGTCGTTAAAAACTTGCTAAAGTTTCATCATATTAAAACGAATCATCCTTCAGCTGTTTAGCTAGCTTAAAACATGCGAGTTGAAATGAAAAAAACAGAAACCCATTCTAAAAATACCATATCTTTTGATTTACACAATTCTATCTGTCTGCAGAGAGCGGTGTTTGCACCCTGAACACTAACACAGGTTTTGCCAACCAGTACATATCAATTGGATGACGCGGCCAGTTTAGTATAGCAGTTTTACGGTGCTGGTTTCAGTATTAAATAAAAGAACAAATATTATTATAATAGATACTGGTAGAATTTAACTGTCCAAAATATGGGTTCAGAATGCACTACTGTTCGATTTCAGTTAAGTTCGACGACGCTCCAGATAAGTGCGAATCATAATGCGGACAGTGCTATTTTTGTAATTTCGTGAAAGAAAGGTCAAGTCAATACAATAGGTGCAGCTGCTTTGATGGGTGAAAAATGTATAGAGACGCGCTCCAAAAAAGATGCCAACCGAGAGGCTCAGTCCGGTGGAGAGGGGCGTGACGGAGTGACGGACAGACGGACAGACAGACAGACAGACAGACAGACAGACGGACAGGCTACGATTTTAGGGTGCGGAAAACTAGCGCTCTGGGCATCCGCTACGCGGATGCTTCGTTTAACTTTTGTTGGAGCTTGTGATGTCATACGATAATTGAACGAAGTGCTTGAGGAGTGTTGTAATACCCCTAAAACTCCTTTTTGTTAGCATTCATTTTTTATGTTCAATATAATTCAAAACACACTGGATTTTGTTGTAATTAGTGTCACCCCTACCCTCTCTGACCTTAGATTTTTATCATAGGAAAATGTTCCCGTATCGTGTTGAAAGGTCTTCTCCAATCTCACTCAGCAATTTACTGAAGTACTGCACATATAGTATATTATCGTTACTATTCGAACGAACAGATATACATCAATCTAGACGATCGCAGTTGGAACTGATGATTATACGTACCGACCGACGTTGTTTGTGTGAAGTATATTCAACTTGAATAAACGAAACTATTTATTAGAGAATAAATTGAAGACTGCAACGTAGCTGCCGCTCCATATCATATTATATTCTTTTCGCTTCTCATACAGGGCGGCTCGGTAACTTGTAGCGCGGTGGTTCCGACATCGCGCCAGCGACAGCGACAGCACCGGCAGTTAAAATCCAAATTATTTTTACCAACGAAACTCGGTGAACCGCGGTGCAGAGTGTTTACCCGCGCTTTGACTATTGCGCGGCAATCTTAAGTGCTATGCAGTCTATATCAAACTATATCATACCGTAGTTGCCATGATAGCTGCAGTAGATAATCTCACACAACTACTCAAAGTTAGACTAATTTACACTTAGGTCTTCTAATATACTCTTGATTGTAAATGATTTAATCGCTGCATGTTATATAAATGATTAGACTAAGCATCAAAACTCGCTACTTGCTATATCTCCATTCTGATCCTACATAACTTGCTGCTGGTGGCCGATCTCCGTTATGCGCTAGGCTGTGTGGATCGTGATGTTCAGAATCTGTAGTATTTCCCAATCGTATCTACTGCGTTACACGCTGCTATCAGAAAGTAGAATTCCTATTAGATTGGCTATTGTGGTAATAGTATAGCGTGTGCTACTTTGCAGCTGCCGAATCACTGTAATAGTGTAACCGTCGTGATAGCTGCAGTCGAAGTCTGTGTCATCAGCGCTGGTAGATAGTTGTACAGAACAGGTAATCTTCGAATTGTGTATATATTCAACTGCATCAACGTGGAGTGCAAACCGCTTGGTGAAGCTGCACAAATAGTCTGTCTTTACTCAAGGTGCGCGTCTAAGCGCTCCAACTGCGCACGCATAGCTAGAATTATATACTACGTAGTCAGCACTATAGCACATGTACTAACACACGTCGTTAAAAACTTGCTAAAGTTTCGTCATATTAAAACGAATCATCCTTCAGCTGTTTAGCTAGCTTAAAACATGCGAGTTGAAATGAAAAAAACAGAAACCCATTCTAAAAATACCATATCTTTTGATTTACACAATTCTATCTGTCTGCAGAGAGCGGTGTTTGCACCCTGAACACTAACACGGTTTCGCCAGCCAGTACATATCAATTGGATGACGCGGCCAGTTTAGTATAGCAGTTTTACGGTGCTGGTTTCAGTATTAAATAAAAGAACAAATATTATTATAATAGATACTGGTAGAATTTAACTGTCCAAAATATGGGTTCAGAATGCACTACTGTTCGATTTCAGTTAAGTTCGACGACGCTCCAGCTAAGTGCGAATCAAAATGCGGACAGTGCTATTTTTGTAATTTCGTGAAAGAAAGGTCAAGTCAATACAATAGGTGCAGCTGCTTTGATGGGTGAAAAATGTATAGAGACGCGCTCCAAAAAAGATGCCAACCGAGAGGCTCAGTCCAATGGAAAGGAGCGTGACCGAAGGACAGACAGACAGAGCCGGATTTTAAGGAGTTCTTCTCGCCACATGGATCTGTCTCAGCGCCTCGGCTGGGTATGAGACTTCCCATGCTGCTGGCGGGCAAACATGGGCGCCTCAGGGTCGCGGCTCCGGAGAGCAAAGGTGCGACAGGACTAAAACTTAGTACGGCAACGGGCTCCAGCTGCAACCTCCTTATCGCCCTCGTGTCCTGGAATTGTGCCTCCGGGGGTAGAAATCCCCGCCTCGGAAAGACACTTTTTGCCAGAGAGGAACGAAATTGTGACTCTACTGTAACGTTTGCTTCGAGCGGGTCGTCCTGGCAACTCTGGGCAGGGAATGGGCTCCTCTGGGGCTGGCTAGGCCTCATCAGTATGGCCGTCTTAGGATACCCATCCCTCCGTGCAGTGGTGGATATCTCACCCAATGCACGGCTCCGGTTTCCCTCTCTAACGCGCACAGTAAGTCTTGGTTGCCCCAGAAGGTACCAGTTCTCCCAACAGGCGGAACTCCCGAAGCCGTAAAGACTTTATTAATACGTTAATATGCTATGTGGCTACACCTACCTAAGTTCTCTGCGGCGCTCGCTTCCTCTTAGCTGCTCTAGAGCCCCCGCAGTTCGCGCTCCTAGTGTCGTCGACGGCGCCGATTTTGAAATGGCGAAATGTGAATTTGAAATCCATTTAAGTTCGAGATAATTCGATTAGGTTCGAGATCCTTCGATTAAGTTCGAGATCATTCAGTTAGGTTCGAAAAATCCGATTACGTTCGAATCGAGAACGTTCCAGATAAGTCCGAATCATAATGCGGACAGTGCTATTTTTGTAATTTCTGGAAAGAAAGGTCCAGTCAATAGGATAGGCGCAGTTGCTTTGATGGGTGAAAAATGTATAGAGACGCGCTCCAAAAAAGATGCCAACCGAGGGGTTGAGTCCAGTAGAGAGGGGTGTGACCGATTGACGGACAGACAGACAGACAGACAGACAGACAGACGGACAGGCTACGATTTTAGGGTGCGGGAAACTAGCGCTCTGGGCGCCCGCTACGCGGACGCTTGGAGATGGTTGGTCCCAGTAGTTTGGCTAATGTTAATAAAGACCAGTGAAGTTGAAAATATTACAGGGTTCTAGGATTTTACATGAAAACCACAAAGATAAAAAGGAAGAGATTTTATTCATGAAAATATGAAATTATGCACTTAGAAATCGAAGATCTCCCGATAGACGATGTTCTTGGTGTGTATGTTCCCGTCTTCGTCGATGGCTTCCGGGTCCACAGCTATCTTGATCGCCTTCCGTGAAGTCACCCTCGACAACGCCACATACAGCTGTCCATGCGCGAACACAGGGGACTCGAGTTAGATCCCCACGTGGTGGATAGATTGTCCTTGGGCCTTGTTGATCGTCATCGCAAATGCCGGAACCACAGGAAACTGTTTTCGTCGAAGCTTGAACGGGAATTCCTTGTCGTCATCTTCATTGTAGAAGATGATACGTGGAATGAATACGCGCTTTCCCTTGAAAGGCCCAGACATAATCGTAGCTTCAATGCTTCGCTCACGCAGTGACACTACTCGAAGTCGTGTTCCGTTACACAACCCTGCGTCGCTGTTCAAGTTACGAATCATAATGATTGGAGTTCCAGCTTTCAATACAATCCGGTGTGGCGGTATGCCGGAGAAATTCAGAGAGTTCAAGAACTCCGGCTCAAACATGTTTGGATCCGCAACACCTTCGAGACTGTCAACAGAGAGGTACTCTTTCGTTTCTCCTGATAGACGCTCCGAGACCATGTCGTTAATTCGCCTCACACTTGCGTTCGTTGGTGCCAAAATGGCTCGTTCAACGAAGTACTCATCCGGGAGATTGTCGTCACCAACGCCTGGATACACTGCATCAATAAGCGCATTGACATTGCGCTTTCGCCTGTCCTCATCAGGATCATCAAAACCTCGATCAGCAGATGTTTCCGTTGGCGGGAGAAGATTAAAGTTTGGCGGTGCTTCCATGTTTTCGTTCTCTTTGGTTTCTTCGTCATCCCATCGATCATCTGCTCGTGCGCCTGGTATAATGCACATGTCGCGTGGAAGACATATGTCGTTCTCACCAATGTCGGAGTTAACTGGATATCGACCCTCCCCAATCTGAAGCAAGAAGTCGGAAAACTCTGCCAATTCAGCGGCGCTTGCTGGGTCCGGAGCCGTCTGAACACGCATATTCTCGGTCAGACGCACTTGCCGTAAATGGCTCCACAGCGGGGAAGACTTGAAGCAAGCCTCCAACGTTTCAGCCCGAGTAGCATCCTTCAAGACAGGCAGGATCTGTCGATGGTCTCCACTGAAAACCATGACCTTGCCTCCGAATGGCTCCAACTCGTTCTTCATAATATCCCGGAACGACCGATCCACAGCTTCGAAACACGCTCGATGCATCATAGGAGCTTCATCCCAGATGATTAAACTTGCCATGCGGATCAGTTCTGCCTTTTGACTCTGCCAAGACAGGCTACATGTCGAAAACTCAGACAGTTTAAGAGGGATCCGAAACGTAGAATGTGCCGTGTGTCCTCCTGTCAACAACGTCGCTGCGATTCCACTGGAAGCCACTGCTATCGCCACCTTTCTCTGTAGACGAACATGAGCAAGTATCTGCTCCAGCAAGAACGATTTACCAGTTCCACCCGGGCCGTCCACGAAAAAACAGCTTCTGTCCACCGACTGGGTGGTTACAGCTGCGATGACTTGGTCAAAAATGTCTTTCTGGTTCTCGTTCATCTGATCCGCAAGCGTCGCAGTTCTCTCAAGGTCGTCCGGTTCGTACGCCGCTACCTCCTGTGCGACAATATCCACAGGATCCGCAGACTGCCGAGCGACTTCATCAGAAACATCGCTGTACGTTTCGAGGTCAGGAAGGCCATACATACTCAGCGTTTTTCCGTTCGAAATCAGATAGTCCGCCAACCACATCAGGCACTTATACTCTGCCATGCGCCAGCTAACATCCTCGTCACGGTCAAAGTTATTTTGCGCGTCTCTTTCCTGGATGGATCTGAAAAAGTCTTCTGACAAATCCTTCTTAAACCGATCCCACAGAGCAGAAGCATGGTCAGGTAGCGAATAAACCAAAATGATTCCCAAAAGTTGTCGCAAAGCGGATGGCATCTTAAACGAAACTGCCTCCGCTAAGCATTCTTCCCACTCTTGATCATTTTCCAAGTACCCAGCAGCCAGTGCTGCGTCGTGAAAGGTATCGTAGACCACTCCATTCACTGTGCGAATATCTTCGAATGATTTGGGTGATCGCCGATGGCACAGTAGAAGTCTAAGGTAAAACCGCTCTGGGTCTTGTGGCGAGACGTGTACCAATCTACCCAGCGAAGCAACGTATCTTCTGTACGGTACCCAATACTTCAAACGATCATCCCACCTGTACTTCACAGGCACATCCTTGTACAGCAAATCAGCGGTCCCTTCTGGGTCTTGCATACACAAATTGAAAAACGCAGTCAACTTCGTTCGATCTCCTCGCCGGACCAAGTTCTGAAGCTGCGGAGTCGTTGCATGATCTCGATACGTCACCAGACTCATTCCTTCCAGGTGGATAGGAAGATTCACAACGGCATGTGAAGAACCTTGTGTGGGAAAGCCGAATAGCCGCATGCAAGCCTCTACCGGAGAAATATAGCGACCCAGTAAGTACTGGAGAATCTCGTTCGCCTGAATTTCCTCTCCTTCAATAGTGATCGTCGTCATATCCGAACCCTTGTAGACGTACTTGTAGATGTACTTCACTGCCTTGTTCGTAGCGCATACTTCAACGTTGATGTGGCAGTCATATTTTTGCGATAGGAATGGGTTGTAAGGTACGACCCACTGGTTGATCTTTGCGTTATCCCACACCTTCCCCTTGTGGCTCAGAATTCCTTCAGGTCGACGACGTCTCCTGTACGTAGGATACTTATCCTCAACCATTATCGTTTCTTCTGCGAACTGTTTGGGGAATTTCTTGGAGCATTTGCCGTTCTTCATGCAGGGGCAGTTAGGGTTTTGTTGCCCACATGGACCGTGCAACATATTTGAAATGACGGTTTCATAGAGCTCAGGGTGTGTCTCCTTGTCTGGAAGCTCGGCTGACGTCAACCGGTCGACATCCTCCGCCGTTACGGGCTTGTCTTCCGGTCGCATAATTAGCAGGATATGGGCCTGTGGTAGACCACGTTTTTGGTACTCCACCACGTGAATCCGGGCAGCTACAACACCCAGCAGGCCTTCGTCGAGGTCCTTGTTGAGGGTCTTCAGCTTCTGCATGAACACACGCGCAACAATGTCCGGTCGATCAGATGCCTTCTCTCCAGGTCTAAGATTTTCCTTGATTTCAGGCCAGTTGGGGTTACACGTCATGGTGATGAACAGATTGGGTGCACCCGTCTCTCGAACTATAGCCATGGCATCCAGGAAACGCTGGTACATGTAGCGCGGCCCTCCTGTAAAGGTTGGAGGTATAATAACCTTGCGGCCGATGTTTTCTGCTTCAGGTTCAGTTGAGTCTACCCCTGTGTCCCGTGATTGTCGTGTAGTAGCCGTAGACCTACGTTGTGCCACTTCCTCATTTGCCGCCACTCTGTGTACATCGACAGATTCGTTCCGCAAGGCATCGGTGAGACCTTGCAGTGTTTCCAATCGGTACTGAAGTTGATTCTTTTCTATGAACCGCAGGCGTTCTTGCTCACATTTGGCCCATTGATCCACACAATACTGCTGCGTCAGGCGGCCTCCTCGGAGAATTAAAGAACTGCTCGCAGTCCGATCATGAAGAACATATGATTCGTACTCTCGAAGCGATATCGTCAGTGGTTTACCGTTACTGTCCACGGGGTCGCCCACATATGGAAGATCATATGTCCATCCTGGCTCTCCGTACGGAAACAGGAGAGGGTATTGAAGTGGATCGTAGCTCTCACTCGTTTCATAAATTCGTTTGAAGCCTCCCTGACGGGTATTCAAATGATATCTCTGTGCTCGGCCGCTGCTCGATCAATAATGATAGCTGCCACTTCGGATGCAGTGGGTACATTGTGGGTACCCGGATTTGCGTTCCGCGCCACATGCAATCGAAGCCGGAGGTCCTCATCTCGAGGAAGAAACTCATTCAGACGCAGTGCAGGGTTATCGCCAGGTCTTGCTTCACCAGCAACTAATTGGCGTGCAAACTCTTCCACGGCTGCTTGGTACGCCGGTCCAGCACGATCAATCAACAGTCTGCGAGCGTTTAGAAACTGTTGTGTGTACCCGTTGTGGGCAGTCATCACCTGATCGATTTTCTCCAGAATAGCCGGGTCCAATCCATCTGTCATCCCCATCCGGCTTGCTACGCGTGCTTCCATATCCGGGTCGTTAATGTATACTTGCGCAAACATCGGTCGTCGGTTCGGTGGTGGTAAAATGCTCCCATGCGATGACAAACAGAACCCTGCACGCGGAAGTTGTATACACCACTTCGAGTTACCCTTTCGTCGACGTTGAGAGAGCGGGTACGTGAGGATCCCATTGATGTGAACGCAAAGACGTTGTTGTATGCGCGGATCGACTGTTTTGAATCTCGGATTGCCGAAGAGTCTGTTAAGTTCAGCTGGAGCTTCGCGAGGGGGACGAACAGTCACCAATCCCTTACGACAACAACTTCCTTCGGTTTCATCAGGAAATTTCCAAGCGCCGCAGTGCTGACACACTCGTTCGTGTTCCATGGTATCGTCCGTGTATCGGGAGAAAGTATGACGGCCACCTGGAATGGTAGATGGGTCGAACTCTTCGTAGTACGCAAGCCCTTTTTGGTACTTCGAGACCGGCGTCGAAATCGCTCTGCTTCTCTTCGTCGATCAAGATCTCTCTTCTGTCATCGCATCTCGTATGGCTTGTCGAGCGGCCGCGGCTCGAGCTCGTATGGTCTGTTGTTCTTCCTCCGTCATAGTCTCTCTTTTCGCTCGTCGAGCGATGGCGTCTTGATCTCGTAAATACTGACGCTCTTCCTCCGTCATGACATCTCTTCTCGCTCGCCGAGCAGTGACATCTTCATCTCGTATTGTCTGACGCTCTTCCTCCGTCATGGCATCTCTTGCTGCTCGTCGAGCAACGGCGTCTTCGTCTCGTATTGTCTGACCTCTTCCTCCGTCATGACATCTCGTGTGGCACGCCGAGCAGCGGCGTCTTCGTCTCGTATTGTTTGACGATCTTCGTCCGTCATGGCATCTCTTGCGGTTCGTCGAGCGGCGGCGTCTTCGTCTCGTACAATCCGACGCTCTTCCTCTGTCATGACATATCTTGTGCTCGTCGAGCAGCGGTGTTATCATCTCGTAGTGTCTGATGTTCTTCCTCTGTCATACGTTCTCTTCGCGTCCGATGCGCTTCAGCATCCTGTTCTCTTGTATCTTCAAGTTGTTCTCTCAGTCATTTCACTACGACGAACAGATGCCGCAGCAGTATTTTCCCGACGTCGCTGTTTGTTGCTCGCTCGAAAGATCGTCCTTTGGATTGCTCTGGCAAACCGGTTCGATTCGCGTAATTCTCCAATTCACCGGGATTCATTAGCGCTCGCCGGGCCTAGCACGTTGTGCATCTTGCTGCCGATCTCGATCTACCTGAGACTCCGATCGGTTAGCTCTGGCCCGACGTTTCCTCTCCGCATCTGCCGCACGAACGCGAGCTAATTGAGACGGCGTCATATTGGCTCTGGAACGCCTGGTCATAGGAATCCGTCGTGGCTCTGGGTGACTATGTGTTGCAAACTCGACGCCTACTGCAACTCAGAGTTGGCAGGTCGTGGAGGTTCTGTGACAGCGGTTGAAGTACTTGCAACCCTTGCATTCTCTTCAGCCCGATCTCAACAGCCTCAACGCACTGACAACGGCCGGAATGGGTCTGCATTCTCCTGTTCTCTCGTCTCAGACTGCTGCCTTCTAAACCGGATCAAAGCTGCACTGAGTTCTTCATCCTTCGTCGTTTCAGCGCGTTCTTCGTGCCCATCTGGCGCACGATAGGCTGCTTTGATTCTTCTTCGCTTCCATACTTGCGCTTTCTCGTCATTGTTTCTACAACACTTAACACAAACCTACGTTAGTCTAAACTCTTACTTTCTTAATTGTCTACATCTTCGCGCTTCTTCTTTTGTTGGAAAAACGTGCGGTAAGCGGTTTCCAGATGCCGCAGCAAAAAATTTCCTTTTACCGAAGTAAAAGGTCTCAGTTTACCGCTAAACAAAAGGTAAGCCATAAGCCCTCAAGTCACTGTCCCCAATGACTCGGCAGGTCCGCGACCATGCCCCGTGGCTGTCCGCACGCGCCCTGTCGCGGACACAGACACGGGACTGGGGTCACCCCCAAATCCAACGTGCCGGCCCCATACACACCACTCTCCGAGGATAAGGCAGGCGCCCGGCCAAGCCGGCTCTTCTCGCCACATGGATCTGCCTCAGCGCCTCGGCTGGGTATGAGACTTCCCATGCTGCTGGCGGGCAAACATGGGCGCCTCAGGGTCGCGCTCCGGAGAGCAAAGGTGCGACAGGACTAAAACTTAGTACGGCAACGGGCTCCAGCTGCAACCTCCTTATCGCCCTCGTGTCCTGGAATTGTGCCTCCGGGGGTAGAAATCCCCGCATCGGAAAGACACTTTTTTGCCAGAGGAACGAAATTGTGACTCTACTGTAACGTTTGCTTCGAGCGGGTCGTCCTGGCAACTCTGGGCAGGGAATGGGCTCCTCTGGGGCTGGCTAGGCCATCAGTATGGCCGTCTTAGGATACCCATCCCTCCGTGCAGTGTGGATATCTCACCCAATGCACGGCTCCGTTTCCTCTCTAACGCGCACAGTAAGTCTTGGTTGCCCCAGAAGGTACCAGTTCTCCCAACAGGCGGAACTCCCGAAGCCGTAGCACTTTATTAATACGTTAATATGCTATGTGGCTAACCCTACCTAAGTTCTCTGCGGCGCTCGCTTCCTCTTAGCTGCTCTAGAGCCCCGCAGTTCGCGCTCCTAGTGTCGTCGACGGCGCCGATTTTGAAATGGCGAAATGTGAATTTGAAATCCATTTAAGGTTCGAGATAATTCGATTAGGTTCGAGATCCTTCGATTAAGTTCGAGATCATTCAGTTAGGTTCGAAAAATCCGATTACGTTCGAATCGAGAACGTTCCAGATAAGTCCGAATCATAATGCGGACAGTGCTATTTTTGTAATTTCTGGAAAGAAAGGTCCCAGTCAATAGGATAGGCGCAGTTGCTTGATGGGTGAAAAATGTATAGAGACGCGCTCCAAAAA
>VOQZ01001892.1:0-17270 GCA_008079305.1 Phytophthora palmivora
GTGATCGCCGATGGCACAGTAGAAGTCTAAGGTAAAACCGCTCTGGGTTTGTGGCGAGACGATGTACCAATCTACCCAGCGAAGCAACGTATTTCTGTACGGTACCCAATACTTCAACGATCATCCCACCTGTACTTCACAGGCACATCCTTGTACAGCAAATCAGCGGTCCCTTCTGGGTCTTGCATACACAATTGAAAAACGCAGTCAACTTCGTTCGATCTCCTCGCCGGACCAAGTTCTGAAGCTGCGGAGTCGTTGCATGATCTCGATACGTCACCAGACTCATTCCTTCCAGGTGGATAGGAAGATTCACAACGGCATGTGAAGAACCTTGTGTGGGAAAGCCGAATAGCCGCATGCAAGCCTCTACCGGAGAAATATAGCGACCCAGTAAGTACTGGAGAATCTCGTTCGCCTGAATTTCCTCTCCTTCAATAGTGATCGTGTGTCATATCCGAACCTTGTAGACGTACTGTAGATGTACTTCACTGCCTTGTTCGTAGCGCATACTTCAACGTTGATGTGGCAGTCATATTTTTGCGATAGGAATGGGTTGTAAGGTACGACCCACTGGTTGATCTTTGCGTTTATCCCACACCTTCCCCTTGTGGCTCAGAATTCCTTCAGGTCGACGACGTCTCCTGTACGTAGGATACTTATCCTCAAACCATTATCGTTCTTCTGCGAACTGTTGGGGAATTTCTGGAGCATTTGCCGTTCTTCATGCAGGGGCACAGTTAGGGTTTGTTGCCCACAGGGACCGTGAAACAATTTGAAATGACGGTTTCATAGAGCTCAGGGGTGTGTCTCCTTGTCTGGAAGCTCGGCTGACGTCAACCGGTCGACATCTCCGCCGTTACGGGCTTGTCTTCCGGTCGCATAATAGCAGGATATGGGCCTGTGGTAGACCACGTTTTGGTACTCCACCACGTGAATCCGGGCAGCTACAACACCAGCAGGCCTTCGTCGAGGTCCTTGTTGAGGGTCTTCAGCTTCTGCATGAACACACGCGCAACAATGTCCGGTCGATCAGATGCTTCTCTCCAGGTCTAAGATTTTCCTTGATTTCAGGCCAGTTGGGGTTACACGTCATGGTGATGAACAGATTGGTGCACCCGTCTCTCGAACTATAGCCATGGCATCCAGGAAAACGCTGGTACATGTAGCGCGGCCCTCCTGTAAATGTAGGAGGTATAATGACCTTACGACCGATGTTTCTGCTTCAGGTTCAGCTGAGTCTACCCCGTGTCCCGTGATTGCCGTGTAGTAGCCGTAGACCTACGTTGTGCCACTTCCTCATTTGCCGCCACTCTGTGTACATCGACAGATTCGTTCCGCAAGGCATCGGTGAGACCTTGCAGTGTTTCCAATCGGTACTGAAGTTGATTCTTTTCTATGAACCGCAGGCGTTCTTGCTCACATTTGGCCCATTGGTCCACACAATACTGCTGGGTCAGGCGGCCTCCTCGGAGAGAATTAAGAACTGCTCGCAGTCCGATCATGAAGAACATACGATTCGTACTCTCGGAGTGACATCGTCAGTGGTTTACCGTTACTGTCCACGGGGTCGCCCACATATGGAAGGTCGTATGTCCATCCTGGCTCTCCGTACGGAAACAGGAGAGGGTATTGAAGTGGATCGTAGCTCTCACTCGTTTCATAAATTCGTTTGAAGCCTCCCTGACGGGTATTCAAAATGATATCTCTGTGCTCGGCCGCTGCTCGATCAATAATGATAGCTGCCACTTCGGATGCAGTGGGTACATTGTGGGTACCCGGATTTGCGTTCCGCGCCACATGCAATCGAAGCCGGAGGTCCTCATCTCGAGGCAGAAACTCATTCAGACGCAGTGCAGGTTATCACCAGGTCTTGCTTCACCAGCAACTAATTGGCGTGCAAACTCTCCACGGCTGCTTGGTACGCCGGTCCAGCACGATCAATCAACAGTCTGCGAGCGTTTAGAAAATGTTTGTGTGTACCCGTTGTGGGCAGTCATCACCTGATCGATTTTCTCCAGAATAGCCGGGTCCAATCCATCTGTCATCCCCATCCGGCTTGCTACGCGTGCTTCCATATCCGGGATCATTAATGTATACTTGCGCAAACATCGGTCGTCGGTCGGTGGCGGTAGTAGTGCTCCCATGCGATGGACAAACAGAACCCTGCACGCGGAAGTTGTATACACCACTTCGAGTTACCCTTTCGTCGACGTTGAGAGAGCGGGTACGTGAAGATCCCATTGATGTGAACGCAAAGACGTTGTTGTATGCGCGGATCGACTGTTTGAATCTCGGATTGCCGAAGAGTCTGTTAAGTTCAGCTGGAGCTTCGCGAGGGGGAGGAACAGTCACCAATCCCTTACGACAACAACTTCTTCGGTTTCGTCAGGAAATTTCCAAGCGCCGCAGTGCTGACACACTCGTCGTGTTCCATGGTATCGTCCGTGTATCGGGAGAAATAATGGCGGCCACCAGGAATGGAGATGGGTCGAACTCTTCGTAGTACGCAAGCCTTTTTGGTACTTTCGAGACCGGCGTCGAAATCGTTCTCTCCTCTCTTCGTCGATCAAGATCTCTTCTGTCATCGCATCTCGTATGGCTTGTCGAGCGGCCGCGGCTCGAGCTCGTATGGTCTGTTGTTCTTCCTCCGTCATAGTCTCTCTTGTCGCTCGTCGAGCGATGGCGTCTTGATCTCGTAAATACTGACGCTCTTCCTCCGTCATGACATCTCTTCTCGCTCGCCGAGCAGTGACATCTTCATCTCGTATTGTCTGACGCTCTTCCTCCGTCATGGCATCTCTTGCTGCTCGTCGAGCAACGGCGTCTTCGTCTCGTATTGTTCTGACGCTCTTCCTCCGTCATGACATCTCGTGTGGCACGCCGAGCAGCGGCGTCTTCGTCGTATTGTTTGACGTCTTCGTCCGTCATGGATCTCTTGCGGTTCGTGAGCAGGCGGCCTCGTCTTCGTCCGTACAATCCGACGCTCTTCCTCTGTCATGACATATCTTGTTGCTCGTCGAGCAGCGTGTGTTATCATCTCGTAGTGTCTGATGTTCTTCCTCTGTCATACGTTCTCTTCGCGTCGATGCGCTTCAGCATCTGTTCTCTTGTATCTTCAAGTTGTTCCTCAGTCATTTCACTACGACGAACAGATGCCGCAGCAGTATTTTCCGACGTCGCTGTTCTTGTTGCTCGCTCGAAAGATCGTCCCTTGGATGCTCTGGCAAAACACGGTTCGATTCGCGTAATTCTCCCAATTCACCGGGATTCATTAGCGCTCGCGGGCTCTAGCACGTTGGCATCTTGTTGCCGATCTCGATCTACGACTCCGATCGGTTAGCTCTGGCCCGACGTTTCCTCTCCGCATCTGCCGCACGAACGCGAGCTAATTGAGACGGCGTCATATTGGCTCTGGAACGGCTTGACTGGGCTCTCTGGTATGAATCCGTCGTGGCTCTGATATGGTGCAAACTCCGATGCCTACTGCAAACTCAGAGTTGGCAGGTCGTGGAGGTTCTGCGACAGCGGTTGAAGTACTTGCCACCGTTGCATTCTGTTCAGACCCGATCTCAACAGCCTGCAACGCACTGACAACGGCCGGAATGGGTCTGCATTCTCCTGTTCTCTCGTCTCAGACTGCTGCCTTCTAAACCGGATCAAAGCTGCACTGAGGTTCTTCATCCGTCGTCGTTTTGCAGCAGGTTCTTCGTGCCCATCTGGCGCACGATAGGCTGCTTTGATTTCTTCTTCGCTTCCATACTTGCGCTTTCTCGTCATTGTTCCTACAAACACTTAACACAAACCTACGTTAGTCTAAACTCTTACTTTCTTAATTGTCTACATCTTCGCGCTTCTTCTTGTGTTGGAAAAAACGTGCGGTAAGCGGTTCCAGATGCCGCGGCAAAAAAATTTCTTTTACCGAAGTAAAAGGTCTCAGTTACCGCTAAACAAAAGGTAAGCCATAAGCCCTCAAGTCACTGTCCCCAATGACTCGGCAGGTCCGCGACCATGCCCGTGGCTGTCCGCACGCGCCCTGTCGCGGACACAGAAGCACGGGACTGGGGTCACCCCCAAATCCAACGTGCCGGCCCCATACACGACCACTCTCCGAGGAAGGCAGGCGGCCCGGCCAAGCCGGCTCTTCTCGCCACATGGATCTGCCTCAGCGCCTCGGCTGGGTATGAGACTTCCCATGCTGCTGGCGGGCAAACATGGGCGCCTCAGGGTCGCGGCTCCGGAGAGCAAAGTGCGACAGGACTAAACCTTAGTACGGCAACGGGCTCCAGCTGCAACCTCCTTATCGCCCTCGTGTCCTGGAATTGTGCCTCCGGGGGTAGAAATCCCCGCCTCGGAAAGACATTTTTGCCAGAGAGGAACGAAATGTGACTCTACTGTAACGTTTGCTTCGAGAGGGTCGTCCTGGCAACTCTGGGCAGGGAATGGGCTCCTCTGGGGCTGGCTAGGCCTCATCAGTATGGCCGTCTTTGGATACCCATCCCTCCGTGCAGTGGTGGATATCTCACCCAATGCACGGCTCCGGTTTCCCTCTCTAACGCGCACAGTAAGTCTTGGTTGCCCCAGAAGGTACCAGTTCTCCCAACAGGCGGAACTCCCGAAGCCGTAAAGACTTTATAATACGTTAATATGCTATGTGGCTACACCTACCTAAGTTCTCTGCGGCGCTCGCTTCCTCTTAGCTGCTCTAGAGCCCGCGCCGTTCGCGCTCCTAGTGTCGTCGACGGCGCCGATTTTGAAATGGCGAAATGTGAATTTGAAATCCATTTAAGTTCGAGATAATTCGATTAGGTTCGAGATCTTCGATTAAGTTCGAGATCATTCAGTTAGGTTCGAAAAATCCGATTACGTTCGAATCGAGAACGTTCCAGATAAGTCCGAATCATAATGCGGACAGTGCTATTTTTGTAATTTCTGGAAAGAAAGTCCAGTCAATAGGATAGGCGCAGTTGCTTTGATGGGTGAAAAATGTAAGAGACGCGCTCAAAAAGATGCCAACCGAGGGTTGAGTCCAGGTAGAGAGGGGCGTGACCGATTGACGGACAGACAGACAGACAGACAGACAGACGGACAGGCTACGATTTTAAGGTGCGGGAAACTAGCGCTCTGGGCGCCCCGCTACGCGGACGCTTGGACATGGTTGGTCCCAGTAGTTTGGTTAAGGTTAATAAAGACCAGTGAAGTTGAAAAATTACATGGTTCAAGTTTTTAACATGAAAACCACAAAGATAAAAAGGAAGAGATTTTATTCATGAAAATATGAAATTATGCACTTAGAAATCGAAGATCTCCCGATAGACGATGTTCTTGGTGTGTATGTTCCCGTCTTCGTCGATGGCTTCCGGGTCCACTGCTATCTTGATCGCCTTCCGTGAAGTCACCCTCGACAACGCACGTACAGCTGTCCATGCGCGAACACAGGGGACTCGAGGTAGATCCCCACGTGGTGGATAGATTGTCCTTGGGCCTTGTTGATCGTCATCGCAAATGCCGGAACCACAGGAAACTGTTTTCGTCGAAGCTTGAACGGGAATTCCTTGTCGTCATCTTCATTGTAGAAGATGATACGTGGAATGAATACGCGCTTTCCCTTGAACGGCCCAGACATAATCGTAGCTTCAATGCTTCGCTCACGCAGTGACACTACTCGAAGTCGTGTTCCGTTACACAACCCTGCGTCGCTGTTCAAGTTACGAATCATAATGATTGGAGTTCCAGCTTTCAATACAATCCGGTGTGGCGGTATGCCGGAGAAATTCAGAGAGTTCAAGAACTCCGGCTCAAACATGTTTGGATCCGCAACACCTTCGAGACTGTCAACAGAGAGGTACTCTTTCGTTTCTCCTGATAGACGCTCCGAGACCATGTCGTTAATTCGCCTTACACTTGCGTTCGTTGGTGCCAAAATGGCTCGTTCAACGAAGTACTCATCCGGGAGATTGTCGTCACCAACACCAGGATACACTGCATCAATAAGCGCATTGACATTGCGCTTTCGCCTGTCCTCATCAGGATCATCAAAACCTCGATCAGTAGTGTTTCCGTTGGCGGGAGAAGATTAAAGTTTGGCGGTGCTTCCATGGTTCGTTCTCTTTGGTTCTTCGTCATCCCATCGATCATCCGCTCGTGCACCTGGTACAATGCACATGTCGCGTGGAAGACATATGTCGTTCTCACTGATTTCGGAGTTAACTGGATATCGACCCTCCCCAATCTGAAGCAAGAAGTCGGAAAACTCTGCCAATTCAGCGGCGCTTGCTGGGTCCGGAGCCGTCTGAACACGCATGTTCTCAGTCAGACGCACTTGTCGTAAATGGCTCCACAGCGGGGAAGACTTGAAGCAAGCCTCCAGCGTTTCAGCCCGAGTAGCATCCTTCAAGACAGGCAGGATCTGTCGATGGTCTCCACTGAAAACCATGACCTTGCCTCCGAATGGCTCCAACTCGTTCTTCATAATATCCCGGAACGACCGATCCACAGCTTCGAAACACGCTCGATGCATCATGGGAGCTTCATCCCAGATGATTAAACTTGCCTTGCGGATCAGTTCTGCCTTCTGGCTCTGCCAAGACAGGCTACATGTCGAAAACTCAGACAGTTTAAGCGGGATCCGAAACGTAGAATGTGCCGTGTGTCCTCCTGTCAACAACGTCGCTGCGATTCCACTGGAAGCCACTGCTATCGCCACCTTTCTCTGTAGACGAACATGAGCAAGTATCTGCTCCAGCAAGAACGATTTACCAGTTCCACCCGGCCGTCCACAAAAAACAGCTTCTGTCCACCGACTGGGTGATTAACAGCTTCGATGACTTGGTCAAAAATGTCTTTCTGGTTCTCGTTCATCTGATCCGCAAGCGTCGCAGTTCTCTCTAGGTCGTCCGGTTCGTACGCTGCTACCTCCTGTGCGACGATATCCATAGGATCCGCAGACTGGCGCGCGACTTCGTCAGAAACATCGCTGTACGTTTTTCAAGGTCAGGAAGACCATACATACTCAGCGTTTTTCCGTTCGAAATCAGATAGTCCGCCAACCACATCAGGCACTTATACTCTGCCATGCGCCAGCTAACTTCCTCGTCACGGTCAAAGTTATTTTGCGCGTCTCTTTCCTGGATGGATCTGAAAAAGTCTTCTGACAAATCCTTCTTAAACCGATCCCACAGAGCAGAAGCATGGTCAGGTAGCGAATAAACCAAAATGATTCCCAAAAGTTGTCGCAAAGCGGATGGCATCTTAAACGAAACTGCCTCCGCTAAGCATTCTTCCCACTCTTGATCATTCTCCAAGTACCCAGCAGCCAGTGCTGCGTCGTGAAAGGTATCGTAGACCACTCCATTCACTGTGCGAATATCTTCGAATGATTTGGGTGATCGCCGATGGCACAGTAGAAGTCTAAGGTAAAACCGCTCTGGGTCTTGTGGCGAGACGTGTACCAATCTACCCAGCGAAGCAACGTATCTTCTGTACGGTACCCAATACTTCAAACGATCATCCCACCTGTACTTCACAGGCACATCCTTGTACAGCAAATCAGCGGTCCCTTCTGGGTCTTGCGTACACAAATTGAAAAACGCAGTCAACTTCGTTCGATCTCCTCGCCGGACCAAGTTCTGAAGCTGCGGAGTCGTTGCATGATCTCGATACGTCACCAGACTCATTCCTTCCAGGTGGATAGGAAGATTCACAACGGCATGTGAAGAACCTTGTGTGGGAAGCCGAACAGCCGCATGCAAGCCTCTACCGGAGAAATATAGCGACCCAGCAAGTACTGGAGAATCTCGTTCGCCTGAATTTCCTCTCCTTCAATAGTGATCGTCGTCATATCCGAACCCTTGTAGACGTACTTGTAGATGTACTTCACTGCCTTGTTCGTAGCGCATACTTCAACGTTGATGTGGCAGTCATATTTCTGCGATAGGAATGGGTTGTAGGCACGACCCACTGGTTGATCTTTGCGTTATCCCACACCTTCCCTTGTGGCTCAGAATTCCTTCAGGTCGACGACGTCTCCTGTACGTAGGATACTTATCCTCAACCATTATCGTTTCTTCTGCGAACTGTTTGGGAATTTCTTGGAGCATTTGCCGTTCTTCATGCAGGGGCAGTAGGGGTGTTGCCCACATGGACCGTGCAACATATTTGAAATGACGGTTTCATAGAGCTCAGGGTGTGTCTCCTTGTCCGGAAGCTCGGCTGACGTCAAACGGTCGACATCCTCCGCCGTTACGGGCTTGTCTTCCGGGCGCATAATTAGCAGGATATGGGCGTGAGGTAGACCACGTTTTTGGTACTCCACCACGTGAATCGGGCAGCTACAACACCCAGCAGGCCTTCGTCGAGGTCCTTGTTGAGGGTCTTCAGCTTCTGCATGAACACACGCGCAACAATGTCCGGTCGATCAGATGCCTTCTCTCCAGGTCTAAGATTTTCCTTGATTTCAGGCCAGTTGGGGTTACACGTCATGGTGATGAACAGATTGGGTGCACCCGTCTCTCGAACTATAGCCATGGCATCCAGGAAACGCTGGTACATGTAGCGCGGCCCTCCCGTAAATGTTGGAGGTATAATGACCTTACGACCGATGTTTTCTGCTTCAGGTTCAGCTGAGTCTACCCCTGTGTCCCGTGATTGTCGTGTAGTAGCCGTAGACCTACGTTGTGCCACTTCCTCATTTGCAGCCACTCTGTGTACATCGACAGATTCGTTCCGCAAGGCATCGGTGAGACCTTGCAGTGTTTCCAATCGGTACTGAAGTTGATTCTTTTCGATGAACCGCAGGCGTTCTTGCTCACATTTGGCCCATTGATCCACACAATACTGCTGCGTCAGGCGGCCTCCTCGGAGAATAAAGAACTGCTCGCAGTCCGATCATGAAGAACATACGATTCGTACTCTCGAAGTGACATCGTCAGTGGTTTACCGTTACTGTCCACGGGGTTGCCCACATATGGAAGATCATATGTCCATCCTGGCTCTCCGTACGGAAACAGGAGAGGGTATTGAAGTGGATCGTAGCTCTCACTCGTTTCATAAATTCGTTTGAAGCCTCCCTGACGGGTATTCAAAATGATATCTCTGTGCTCGGCCGCTGCTCGATCAATAATGATAGCTGCCACTTCGGATGCAGTGGGTACATTGTGGGTACCCGGATTTGCGTTCCGCGCCACATGCAATCGAAGCCGGAGGTCCTCATCTCGAGGCAGAAACTCATTCAGACGCAGTGCAGGGTTATCGCCAGGTCTTGCTTCACCAGCAACTAATTGGCGTGCAAACTTCCACGGCTGCTTGGTACGCCGGTCCAGCACGATCAATCAACAGTCTGCGAGCGTTTAGAAACTGTGTGTGTACCCGTTGTGGGCAGTCATCACCTGATCGATTTTCTCCAGAATAGCCGGTCCAATCCATCTGTCATCCCCATCCGGCTTGCTACGCGTGCTTCCATATCCGGATCATTAATGTATACTTGCGCAAACATCGGTCGGCGGTTCGGTGGGTGCGGTAGTAGTGCTCCCATGCGATGACAAACAGAACCCTGTACGCGGAAGTTGTATACACCACTTCGAGTTACCCTTTCGTCGACGTTGAGAGAGCGGGTACGTGAGGATCCCATTGATGTGAACGCAAAGACGTTGTTGTATGCGCGGATCGACTGTTTGAATCTCGGATTGCCGAAGAGTCTGTTAAGTTTCAGCTGGAGCTTCGCGAGGGGGACGGAACAGTCACCAATCCCTTACGACAACAACTTCCTTCGGTTTCATCAGGAAATTTCCAAGCGCCGCAGTGCTGACACACTCGTTCGTGTCCATGGTATCGTCCGTGTAGGGAGAAATAATGGCGGCCACCTGGAATGGTAGATGGGTCGAACTCTTCGTAGTACGCAAGCCCTTTTTGGTACTTTCGAGACCGGCGTCGAAATCGCTCCTCTCTTCGTCGATCAAGATCTTCTTCTGTCATCGCATCTCGTATGGCTTGTCGAGCGGCCGCGGCTCGAGCTCGTATGGTCTGTTGTTCTTCCTCCGTCATAGTCTCTTGTCGCTCGTCGAGCGATGGCGTCTTGATCTCGTAAATACTGACGCTCTTCCTCCGTCATGACATCTCTTCTCGCTCGCCGAGCAGTGACATCTTCATCTCGTATTGTCTGACGCTCTTCCTCCGTCATGGCATCTCTTGCTGCTCGTCGAGCACGGCGTCTTCGTTCGTATTGTCTGACGCTCTTCCTCCGTCATGAATCTCGTGTGGCACGCCGAGCAGCGGCGTCTTCGTCTCGTATTGTTTGACGATCTTCGTCCGTCATGGCATCTCTTGCGGTTCGTCGAGCGGCGGCGTCTTCGTCTCGTACATCCGACGCTCTTCCTCTGTCATGACATATCTTGTTGCTCGTCGAGCAGCGGTGTTATCATCTCGTAGTGTCTGATGTTCTTCCTCTGTCATACGTTCTCTTCGCGTCCGATGCGCTTCAGCATCCTGTTCTCTTGTATCTTCAAGTTGTTCCTCAGTCATTTCACTACGACGAACAGATGCCGCAGCAGTATTTTCCCGACGTCGCTGTTTTTGTTGCTCGCTCGAAAGATCGTCCCTTTGGATGCTCTGGCAAACACGGTTCGATTCGCGTAATTTCCCAATTCACCGGGATCATTAGCGCTCGCCGGGCCCTAGCACGTTGTGCATTGCTGCCGATCTCGATCTACCTGAGACTCCGATCGGTTAGCTTGGCCCGACGTTTCCTCTCCGCATCTGCCGCACGAACGCGAGCTAATTGAGACGGCGTCATATTGGCTCTGGAACGCCTGGCCATAGGAATCCGTCGTGGCTCTGGGTGACTATGTGTTGCAGGTCGACGCCTACTGCAAAACTCAGAGTTGGCAGGTCGTGGAGGTTCTGTGACAGCGTTTGAAGTACTTGCAACCCTTGCATTCTCTTCAGACCCGATCTCAACAGCCTGCAACGCACTGACAACGGCGAATGGGGGTCTGCATTCTCCTGTTCTCTCGTCTCAGACTGCTGCTTTCTAAACCGGATCAAAGCTGCACTGAGGTTCTTCATCCTTCGTCGTTTGCAGCGGGTTCTTCGTGCCCATCTGGCGCACGATAGGCTGCTTTGACTTCTTCTTCGCTTCCATACTTGCGCTTTCTCGTCATTGTTCCTACAAACACTTAACACAAACCTACGTTAGTCTAAACTCTTACTTTCTTATTTGTCTACATCTTCGCGCTTCTTCTGTGTTGGAAAACGTGCGGTAAGCGGTTCCAGATGCCGCGGCAAAAAAATTTCCTTTTACCGAAGTAAAAGGTCTCAGTTCACCGCTAAACAAAAGTTAAGCCATAAGCCCTCAAGTCACTGTCCCCAATGACTCGGCAGGTCCGCGACCATGCCATGTGGCTGTCCGCACGCGCCCTGTCGCGGACACAGAAGCACGGGACTGGGGTCACCCCCAAATCCAACGTGCCGGCCCCATACACGACCACTCTCCGAGGATAAGGCAGGCGGCCCGGCCAAGCCGGCTCTTCTCGCCACATGGATCTGCCTCAGCGCCTCGGCTGGGTATGAGACTTCCCATGCTGCTGGGGGCAAACATGGGCGCCTCAGGGTCGCGGCTCCGGAGAGCAAAGGTGCGACAGGACTAAACCTTAGTACGGCAACGGGCTCCAGCTGCAACCACCCTTATCGCCCTCGTGTCCTGGAATTGTGCCTCCGGGGGTAGAAATCCCCGCCTCGGAAAGACACTTTTTGCCAGAGAGGAACGAAATGGTGACTCTACTGTAACGTTTGCTTCGAGAGGGTCGTCCTGGCAACTCTGGGCAGGGAATGGGCTCCTCTGGGCTGGCTAGGCCTCATCAGTATGGCCGTCTTAGGATACCCATCCCTCCGTGCAGTGGTGGATATCTCACCCAATGCACGGCTCCGGTTTCCCTCTCTAACGCGCACAGTAAGTCTTGGTTGCCCCAGAAGGTACCAGTTCTCCCAACAGGCGGAACTCCCGAAGCCGTTGAAGACTTTATTAATACGTTAATTGCTATGTGGCTACACCTACCTAAGTTCTCTGCGGCGCTCGCTTCCTATTAGCTGCTCTAGAGCCCCCGCAGTTCGCGCTCCTAGTGTCGTCGACGGCGCCGATTTGAAATGGCGAAATGTGAATTTGAAATCCATTTAAGTTCGAGATAATTCGATTAGGTCGAGATCCTTCGATTAAGTTCGAGATCGTTCAGTTAGGTTCGAAAAATCCGATTACGTTCGAATCGAGAACGTTCCAGATAAGTCCGAATCATAATGCGGACAGTGCTATTTTTGTAATTTCGTGAAAGAAAGGTCCAGTAAAAGGATAGGCGCAGTTGCTTTGATGGGTGAGAAAATGTATAGAGACGCGAACCAAAAAAAGATGCCAACCGAGAGGGGCGTGACGGAGTGACGGAGGAAGAGACGGACAGACAGACAGACAGACAGACAGACAGACAGAGCCGGATTTTAAGGAGTTGTAAATTTTACTTGTACAACGAAACTTCTGAACATAGGTGCAGAGCTGTTGAACCGCATTTTCACTGTAGCGCGGCAATTTATGTGCTAGTAATCTATTTCAAACTATAACATTTACCGTAGTAGATTGATAACTGCTGCAGATGATCTCCACAACTACACAAAGTTAGACTAATTTTACCACATGGTCTCCTGCAGCACTCGTGATTGTAAGATGATTGAAATCACTGAAGTGTTACCCATCTCCATTTGATCCACTTACTTGCTGTTGGCTGCCGATCTCTGTCATGGCTGGAGTTGAATCATGATGTTCAGAGACTGTAGATTATCGTATCCACTGCGTTACACGTTGCTATCGGCAAGTAAATACCTATTAGATTGGCCTATTGTGGTAATAGTATAGCGTGTGCTATTTGCAGTGCCGAATCACTGTAAAAGTGTAACTGTCGTATAGGTGCAGCAGAAGTCTGAGCCATCAGCGCTGGTAGATAGTTGTGCAGAACAGGTAAGCTTCGAACTTGTGTATAATATAATAACCGCATCACGTGGAGTGCAAACGGCTTGGTGAAGCCACATAAATAGTCTGTCTTACTCGAGGTGCGCGTCTAAAGCGCTCCAACTGCGCACGCATAGCTAGAGATTAATTATATACTACGTAGTCAGCACTATAGCACATGTACTAACACACGTCGTTAAAAACTTGCTAAAGTTCGTATATAAAAACGAATATCCTTCAGATGTTTAGCTACTTAAAAAATGCGAGTGAAATGAAAAAAAACAGTTCGCGGAAAACCAGCTATCTCTGAGTTTGAAAACATTCTAAGAATACCATATCTTTTGATTTACACAATTCTATCTGTCTGCAGAGAGCGGTGTTTGCACCCTGAACACTAACACGGTTTCGCCAGCCAGTACATATCAATTGGATGACGCGGCCAGTTTAGTAGCAGTTTTACGGTGGCTGGTTTCAGTATTAATAAAAGAACAAATATTATTATAATAGATACTGGTAGAATTTAACTGTCCAAAATATGGGTTCAGAATGCACTACTGTTCGATTTCAGTTAAGTTCGACGACGCTCCAGATAAGTGCGAATCATAATGCGGACAGTGCTATTTTTGTAATTTCGTGAAAGAAAGGTCCAGTCAATAGGATAGGCGCAGTTGCTTTGATGGGTGAGAAATGTATATAGCCGCGAACCAAAAAAGATGCAACCGAGAGGCTCAGTCCGGTGGAGAGGGGCGTGACGGAGTGACGGACAGACGGAAGACAGACAGACAGACAGACAGACAGACAGAGCCGGATTTTAAGGAGTTGTAAACTAGCGCTCTGGGCATCCGCTACGCGGATGCTTCGTTTAAAGTTTGTTGGAGCATGTGATCTCAAATGATAATTGAAGGAAGTGTTTGTGCGAGTGTTGTAACAATACCGCGAAAAACTTCTATTTGATAGCATTTAAGTTTCGTGTTTCAAGATATTTCAAAATTCACTGAATTTTGTTGCAATTAGTGGCACCGTACCCAACCTGACCTCAGAAGTGTTAAACTATAGGAAAATGTTCCCGGATTACGTTGACAGATCTTCTCCAACCTTACTTAGCGATTTACTAAAATACTGCCCATATAGTTTTTTATCGTATCATGAAGTATCTGAAGAAATAGATTTACGACAATCTAGACGATCGCTGTTGAAACTGCCGATTAAACGTATCGACCACTGTTGATTGAATGAAGTATATTCAATTTAAATAACCGAAATTGTATATTTGAGAATAGATTGACGACTGCAACGTAGCTGCCGCTCCATATCATACGATGTTATTTTCACTTCTGGGCCAGGACAACTCAATTACTTGCAGCGTGGTAGTTCAGACATAGCGTCAGCGTCAGGAGTAGCACAGGTAGTTAAAATTCATTTTATTTATTCCAACGAAACTTGCTGACTATAGGTGCAGCAGAGCTGTTGACCCGCATTTTCACTGTAGCGCGGCAATCTTAAGTGCTATGCAGTCTATATCAAACTATATCATACCGTAGTTGTCATGATAGCTGCAGTAGATAATCTCACACAACTACTCAAAGTTAGACTAATTTACACTTAAGTCTTCTAATGTACGCTTGATTGTAAAATGATTTAATCGCTGCATGTTATATAAATGATTAGACTAAGCATCAAAACTCGCTACTTGCTATATCTCCATTTTGACCCTACATAACTTGCTGCTGGCGGCCGATCTCCGTTATGCGCTAGGCTGTGTGGATCGTGATGGTCAGAAATCTATAGTATTATCGTATATACTGCGTTACACGCTGCTATCAGAAAGTAGAATTCCTATTAGATTGGCTATTGTGATAGTAGTATAGCTGTGCTACTTTGCAGCTGCCGATTCACCGTAATAGTGTAACTGTCACGATAGCTACAGCCGAAGTCTGTGCCATCAGCGCTGGTAGATAGTTGTTGCAGAACAGGTAAGCTTCGAATTGTGTATAATATTCACCTGCATCAACGTGGAGTGCAAACGGCTGGTGAAGCCACATAAATAGATGGTTTTACTCGAGGTGCGCGGCCGAGTGCTCCAACTGCGCACGCATAGCTAGAATTATATACTACGTAGTCGGCACTAAAGCACATGTGCTAACACAGTACCGTCGTTAAGCAAAACTTGCTCAAGTTTTGCCACATTAAAATGGATCAAGCTGCAGCTGTTAGATAGCTTAAAGTGCGAGTTGAAACTAAAAAACAGAAAACCATTCTTAAAATACTCTATCTTCTTGACTTACACTATTCTATCTGTCTGCAGAGAGCGGTGTTTGCACCCTGGACACTAACACAGTTTCGCCAACCAGTACATATCAATTGGGTGACGCGGCCAGTTTAGTAGAGCAGTTTTACGATGGTTTTAGTATTTAAAATAAAAAACAGATATTATTAAAATAGATACGGTACAAATGATTGTCCAAAATATGGGTTCAGAATGCACTACTGTTCGATTTCAGTTAAGTTCGAGGAGGCTCCAGCTAAGTCCGAATCATAATGCGGACAGTGCTATTTTGTAATTTCTGGAAAGAAAGGTCCAGTCAATAGGATAGGCGCAGTTGCTTTGATGGGTGAAAATGTATAGAGACGCGCTCCAAAAAAGATGCCAACCGAGGGGTTGAGTCCAGTAGAGGGGGTGTGTGACCGATTGACGGACAGACAGACCGAAACAGACAGACGGACAGGCTACGATTTTAGGGTGCGGGAAACTAGCGTCTGGGCGCCCGCTACGCGGACGCTTGGAGATGTTGGTCCCAGTAGTTTGGCTAATGTTAATAAAGACCAGTGAAGTTGAAAATATTACAGGGTTCTAGGATTTTACATGAAAACCACAAAGATAAAAAGGAAGATATTTTATTCATGAAAATATGAAATTATGCACTTAAAATCGAAGATCTCCCGATAGACAATGTTCTTGGTGTGTATGTTCCCGTCTTCGTCGATTGGCTTCCGGGTCCACAGCTATCTTGATCGCCTTCCGTGAAGTCACCCTCGACAATGCTACGTACAGCTGTCCATGCGCGAACACAGGGGACTCGAGGTAGATCCCCACGTGATGGATAGACTGTCCTTGGGCCTTGTTGATCGTCATCGCAAATGCCGGAACCACAGGAAATTGTTTTCGCCGAAGCTTGAACGGGAATTCCTTGTCGTCATCTTCATTGTAGAAGATGATACGTGGAATGAATACGCGCTTTCCCTTGAACGGCCCAGACATAATCGTGCTTCAATGCTTCGCTCACGCAGTGACACTACTCGAAGTCGTGTTCCGTTACACAACCCTGCGTCGCTGTTCAGGTTGCGAATCATAATGATTGGAGTTCCAACTTTCAATACAATCCGGTGTGGCGGTATAACGGAGAAGAAATTCAGAGAGTTCAAGAACTCTGGCTCAAACATGTTTGGATCCGCAACACCTTCGAGACTGTCAACAGAGAGGTACTCTTCGTTTCTCCTGAAAGACGCTCCGAGACCATGTCGTTAATTCGCCTCACACTTGCGTTCGTTGGTGCTAAAATGGCTCGTTCAACGAAGTACTCATCCGGCAGATTGTCGTCACAAACACCAGGATACACTGCATCATGAGCGCATTGACATTGCGCTTTCGCCTGTCCTCATCAGGATCATCAAAACCTCGATCAGCAGGTTTCCGTTGGCGGGATAGATTAAAGTTTTGCGGTGCTTCCATGGTTTCGTTCTCTTTGGTTTCTTCGTCATCCCATCGATCATCTGCTCGTGCACCTGGTACAATGCACATGTCGTGGGAAGACATATGTCGTTCTCACTGATTTCGAGAGTTAAACGGATACGACCCTCCCCAATCCGAAGCAAGAATTCAGAAACTCGGCCAATTCAGCGGCGCTCGCTTTGTGGGTCCGGAGCCGTCTGAACACGCATGTTCTCAGTCAGACGCACTTGTTGTAAATGGCCGCCACAGCGGGGAAGACTTGAAGCAAGCCTCCAGCGTTTCAGCCCGAGTCGCATCCTTCAAGACAGGCAGGATCTGTCGATGGTCTCCACTGAAAACCATGACCTTGCCTCGAATGGCTCCAACTCGTTCTTCATAATATCCCGGAACGACCGATCCACAGCTTCGAAACACGCTCGATGCATCATGGGAGCTTCATCCCAGATGATTAAACTTGCCTTGCGGATCAGTTCTGCCTTCTGGCTCTGCCAAGACAGGCTACATGTCGAAAACTCAGACAGTTTAAAGCGGGATCCGAAACGTAGAATGTGCCGT
>VOQZ01001893.1:0-42684 GCA_008079305.1 Phytophthora palmivora
TTTGCTGAATTCGCCGGAGTTAACAGTTGAGCGAGTTCCATGACGCTCATTCCTGTTCTTACGGGGGTCGACGATGTTCTGCGCGACGACGGTTTATTGCTTGGATTTCGGGGACTGTTGGTTCCGCTGATGGTGTTACTCAGGTGGTCGAACATCCTCGCTGCTGACTGGATGAGGCACATAAGGATACAAGTCAGTGTGAATGAGACAGTGATTGCATCTTCTGCTCCATAAACATACACTTGGACGGTGGCCGAAAGTCACGCCGTGCGATGTCAGACGTGCACTATTTCGGAAGTAAAACGAGCCAAATACAATCGTCACTCGTGTGAGTTCTGGACGTTTGAGTGTGGCGAAAGTGTGGATTAAAAATCAGTCACCTGTACTGCGCATGACCTGGCGGAATAAGTGTCGGGTACCCGCTTTGATATCCGCTTTGTTGCTGGCAACGCTGCTTTTGTTGTTGTTTTCGGTAGGACGAAAATCACTGGGATCGACACTAACCACCTTGGGAGCCTTGAAATGCGCTACTGCTGGTGTGTATGAAGTAGCTGGTGGTAGCGTGGAGAATTCGGGTCTCGCTCGCGAGTCAAACCACGAGCTGGCCAGCAAGTCGGCAGATTGGTTGATGAACTGCACACTCAGCAGCAAGACGTAAGATACACTTCATGTCATGTAGTTCTTCACTGTGAATCCTTACACTAGAGTGATTTCGGGGGTTCTGCCCCACACGAGCGCCGTCCTGCACAGATACCGAGTAGAAGCGAGGATTCTACGTTGAAGTGGCACAACCAGTCAGACCCGACTTGGTTCACAATCTCTATTGAAACCAGACTTCACCTTGTTGAAGTTGAGCTGTTGATAGCTGTCGGCCATTTGGCGCTCCAAGCAGAACGGATTGGTCTCTACTTCTACGCGAGGCTCTCGCACGCGTTTTTTGGTGATATTGGTGGCAATTGGTCCGTTTGGTCTCGATGGAACTTGAGCAGCTCGTGCTGCATCTCACGTTCGCGACGGCGCTCAGCAACAGACTTTGGCGATCGCTGGAGCGTCATGGCGGCCAAATCAAGGAAACGAAAAACGATATGCCGATGCCAACTGAACGGATCACCGTGGAGTTGCGGTGCTAAGGCCTGTCGGGGAAGACTGTCGATGCACTCTATAGCTATTTATACGGGGTATTCCTGGCTTGTCTAGCGACATGGCTCATTGTCGCTAGATGTCGAAGAAGCAGAGCCACGTACTAGGCTTGCAGGCTCAGAAATAGTCGGAGCTCGCAACCGAGAGAGAACAGCGTTTCGCGGTGCTGGGCATCCCCACCGCAACTACAGATCCGAGTCTTTTCACTACATTTTAGTAAATTTTGGCTGGCTTGGACCTCATTGCACTCGTCGACAGTCTTCAACTGATCTTACAATCACTCTGATAGCGGACACGCGCGTGCATGTTTTTAGCGCGTGCAGGACGTTTGCAAACGAAAATGCACGCCTTGAAGGAAATCAGATCGACATGGCAGAAGCGAGTCAAGACCGGATCGTCGCATCCAGAAGAATAAGCGCTCTCTCGCGTTCTACTTTCTCGTGAGATTGGCTACAACATCTAAAATCGACGAGTGAAATGTTCGTGTTTGCGGCAGAAATGTCCGGGGGGCTTCTTAGCCTAAACATCACCAATATCGAGCCTCTTGGTCGACGTCTATCCAATTTACGTGCACTTTGCCGGCGAGCAGCGAGTCGAAATGACAAACTCTTGCATAGCACAGCAACTTGCTGAGCAAGTGGCAAAACTAGATTTTCTCCGACTCATTTGCATCGTTTCGATGCAAAGCAATCTGCGAGACCTCAGTCGCGGTGCGTCCTTGCAGTAATACAAATGTACCGCGGACAAAGATTATCTGGGCGGATCGCCAACTACAAGCAAATGGTTCAACACTAACCGAGCCGCAGCTTTTACCAATACAGACTTCTGGCGCGCAGCAAGCAGCTCTGATAGCAGGCGTCAAGGCGAACAGCTGCGTGCACGTGAAAGCATCGATTTATCCCCGCAACATCTCCCCTAGGGTCCCAAAATCGCTGTTGATAGTGCACATGAGCAATAAAGCTGGGA
Organism: Phytophthora palmivora; assembly: GCA_008079305.1. Classification (NCBI taxonomy): domain Eukaryota; phylum Oomycota; class Peronosporomycetes; order Peronosporales; family Peronosporaceae; genus Phytophthora; species Phytophthora palmivora. The sequence goes on from VOQZ01001893.1 coordinate 2,107, forward strand.
AAACCAGGATACTGAAACCAAGTGAATCGGAAACCAAAAGTTTTAGGCATCTTGAACTGAAAACCCCCGTCCCTGAAACCATGCTTTGAAAGCTCAAAGACGGGGAGATGAGCGAGTTTCCCTCCAGCTGCCCCCGCGCTGCTCTGCTCAGCTCACAAGTCAATTTGCGCTGTCCATGGCGGAGCCCATTGTGTCGCGCGGCCAGCAGCTCGAGGCGGCGGTGGACCGCCTGCCGGACTGGTACTTCGCTGCAGCTCAGGTTCTCCCGTCCCCAATTAAAGCCGATGCCTTGGGCGGCAACTGCAACATCTTTGCAACTCTCGGGCCGGTGTGCGAGACCGAGGACAAGCCGCAACCTCTGGATGAAGACGACGTAAAGCCCAGAGACCCTCCGTCCAACGCCACAATGAGCTGCGCAGACGACGAACTCGAGCTCGAGAAGCTCGGTGCAACCAGGCAAGAGTCCGATGCAATGGACAAACAGCAGCATATCAGACAACAGGAACTAGGCAAGTCCACGGCCTCCAGTCGACGCTCCACTGCGTCGTCGTCCGGCGCGTACCCAGATCTCGTGCTTTCAAGCTTCTCTATGAGAGGTAGAGAGAAGAAAGTCATGTACCACATTGACGTGGTGGACCATGACGCCCCCTTACAGACATACACGATCCGGCGCAGCTACTCGGACTTCAAGGACCTACACATTCAGCTAAGTGAGATTCTGGACAACCGACAGGCATATTATCGAAGTAAAACAGCTTCCAGACTGACTAGGGGTGTAACCCCCATGGCAACGGAAGAGGACAAGCTCGAACGCGCCATCATGGCGTTCACATTGCCTCCGCTGCCTCAAGGAGGCTTCCTCACGTTCTGGAAACGACACGACCGATCACACTTGCAGTCGAGGTGTGATAGCTTCCAGGGAATGCTGCGAGCAGTGCAACAGATTGCATTTTTACGAGAATCTTTCGCCATGCAGAAGTTCCTGAGCGTCGCTCCCTGTGCCATCCGAGAGCGAGGGTCTTCGTATGTGTCGCTATGTGAATACAGCGTGCCAACGCTGAACCCAGAGGAGGAGCAGAGGGAGCGGAAACGACGAGCACAACAATACCGCCGCAATAGCAGCGCCAGCAACCACTCGACACGCATGGTGGAGTATTGACCGCAGTGGAGCAACAGTCCAGATTTTTCAGACACCGTGTAGTATTGAGCGTGAAGCAGTCAGGGAAGTAGGTAGGGGCAACAAAGGGACGCGCAGCGGCCGAACAGGGTGTGATAATAGTTAGTGGTAACTCACGAGAGCAACACGTGATCGTGCAATGTACATATCAAGCAGCGATCCAGATTTTATTAATGTATTCGAGCAGTCGAACACCATGGCGACTAGTAAACGGATGTCGACTAGTCGATTGGCAGCATCATGTACAATCGATTGTGTTAGAGGAAGCTCGTCTCCTGGAGCATCAGCTCCTTGGACGAAGCGATGTAAGCTTTCGAGAACTCTTTGGATTGAGGAACCTGCGCCCGAATCGATATGCGATTGCCGTTCCGTGCCTCACACTCGGCCGTGGCTAGATCGTGCAACAACTTGGCCATACCCAATGTTTGCTCCGCAGTCTCGATCAATTCGGGCTCGCGCGGTTTGAGTTCCATGTTTATGCCCCCGTTGCGGGTCAATTGCTCTTTAAACGGACTCGTAGTGGTGATTGCCTCTGTAGATTGGTCTTGGGTCAATCCATCGCTAGCATTCACGTGGACACTCAACAGCAGTCGATCGAAACGATAAGGTTCCATACACACATACTGTTCAAGTGCGTTGACTGGGGTAACGATGACTGACCTTCCTGAGAGCTGCTCAGGCAAGAGAGCAAGCGGTGATGAGAAGTTGATGTGGGAGAGTGGAAACTGTCTACATGTAGACATACCTGTGGAATAAGCTGCATGTCCATCACTAATGCGTCCGATAGTACATTGACGTAGTCTGGCATGAGACGTCGGTGATAAGCTTTGTCCATGAACCGCAGTGCTGGGTTTCGAGCGATGAAGAACGCCAGAATACCATGCAGAAATGTACGTAGATCTCTCATGTCCAGAAATTCTTTGTCATGAAGCCCGACGGCATCTAACACGGACGAGAACAGATCGGTCGATACTACGCCTGTCTGAGTAACGTCATTGTCATCTTCATCTTCATGGTCGTTTACAGGACGAGGCTTGATAATCCAAATAAGCGGTACTTTTGATGGTCGGGGTGTTCGAGAGATTGTCGGCGAGTTGTTCCTTTTACTTGGAGACGAATTATCCGACTTCATCGGTGATAACCCGCTCTTCACTGCGAGTCCTCTACAGCCGTACGGAACATTTGGTGTGATGGTTGGTCGTGGAGGTGACCGATTCAAACGAATTCCAGTTTGCCCGGTCGATTGAGGTCTGCTCTCGATTTGTTGACGTTCCTGCTGGCGTTGCTGTTGGTACAAATATTGTTGCTCATTGGCACTGCAGCGCGGGGAAGTGCACTCTGATATCTCACTATCCACATTGTCTGGATCCGTCATGAGTTTTCGTTTATGAGCTCCAAGTTGGCTCCTCGCTGCTACCAATTGCTTCTTCATTCGCGCACACGTGGTCTCTATCAATGCATTTGACGCTTTTAGCTGACACGAAAGGTCTTGAATGTCTGCTTTGATGCGTCCGCGTTCCTCTGCACTAGAAGCACCAATAATCTTCACTTGGTTGTCGACTAGCAATGCAAAACCAATAATTGCGTCATTGAGCCGCTTGATCGATCGCTCAATCAGACCAATCTCGTCCCTCGATATGTCGGTGAGGTGCAGCGCTTCGAGTAGAACCGTATTCACCCGCCGGTCCTGGACGGGTGCGAACCTCTTTAGTAATGGCGATCGAGGAGGCGACGAAGATGCTGTGAATTCTGGAGGGACCGCGCGAGGATATTGTTGCGTTTCTTGTGAGTCGATGGACTCGTCGTCGTCTTGGAACCGCACTGATCGAGGTTGTGCGGCCACTTGCAACGCCGTTAATTGATTCAATAATGCCTGCTCGTCTTCTTCACTGACCGAGTGTAGCTCTCCTCTGTCGGTACACGTGCTTCTAGCAGTATGGGTCTCGTCGTCTCCTTCTTGTGAACCGAGTAACTCTGCAGTCGTGAGAGAGTCGTAGTCAACATGCTCATCGTGCCCCTGGAATCGATCGACGGACATGATAGTTTTGTAATTGAGGTTTTGGAAAACCTTTTCCACCGTCAATGTTTGGCTAGCAAGAGCTTGTCCGTAAAAATAGTAATCACAAAGGTAGCCACTTTATGTCATTAGCATCAGGATGGTCATTTCACGTAATGTTACTATAACCAGTGTGTCACTATATTTCGGTGAAGACGAGCCACCTGTCGTCTGTTCGTGAAAGCATGGCAAGCCCACAACAATGCAAACACCGCTTGCAACCTGCTACGCGTCCTTTTCACAAGAGGCTGTAGTCTTCATGACCAATGTAGCTATATCGACATGCTCACCAAATCTCCACGGCACTTGATCCATCCGAAGACGCGTTGTAGCAAATAGACACTGAGTTGCATCCTTCCAGCACTTACAAAAAGCAAGTAACTTGTCCATAGACCGTCCTCTTCCCTCTTCAAACCGATCACATTTGCTCGACACCACGTCTCCCCCCTAGCTCACTCTCCAAGGTAGCTCTTCCGCACTCGTTTCCCTGACCATCACTCCTTGTCCGCACTATGGAGGGGATCCGCGTCTTCATCCCGGACGAGAAGCTCGTGTGGGTGCCGGCCACCGTCCTGTCAGTGGACGCGAGTGGCAAGATCTTCCGTGTGCGTGTGCAGCCTCTGTCCGACGCCTCAGACGCCGACTATGACCAAGATGCGCCCGCGGAGGAGCGCACCGTGGACCTGAACGAGGACGGCATGCCCGACTCGCTTCCACTACAGAACGGGTCGGCCGAGGGAGACGAGGAGCACGAGACCAAGACCAAAGACAGTGTCGGGGCCGAGGACATGTGCGAGCTGGGCCATCTCCACGAACCTGCCATCGTCTACAACGTACGTGAACGATTCTACGCCAAGGAGCCATACACATACACAGGCAAAATTGTCGTGGCTGTAAACCCATACCAATGGATCAAGGAGCACTACTCGGAGGAACTACGTGATCTATACACCCAACGGCCATGGGATGAGATGCCCCCGCACGTATACGCGACTAGTGCTGAGGCATTTCACCACATGAAGCAGCATCGCCTTCCACAGAGTATCCTCGTGAGTGGAGAGAGCGGAGCTGGCAAGACGGAGACGGTCAAGATCATGATGGAGCATCTCGCCAGTATCTCTATGGGGATTGCCAAGAGACTGCATCCTACCGAGAGTGGCGAAACTATCGTGGTGAAGAAAGTTCTCAAGAGCAACCCTTTGCTGGAATCATTTGGTAACGCTAAGACCATCCGCAACGACAACTCCAGTCGATTTGGAAAGTTTACCCAGCTCCAGTTCAATAGTGACTACTGTCTCGTGGGAGCAGAATGTCGCCATTATCTGCTGGAAAAATCACGTGTGGTGGCACAGGCTGCAGGCGAGCGAAACTACCACATCTTCTACCAGCTTGTGAGCGCCAAGGAAGACGTGTTTGGTTTCAGCGAAGATACATCAGCCAAGGAGTTCCGATACTTGCAGGACGAGAAACTCATACTTGATGGAAAGACTGATCTCGAGCGTTATCAGGTGACCCGCGATGCGCTGACCACTATTGGACTCAGTGACAAGGAGCAGAATGAACTCTTTAGCGCTCTATGTGGTATCTTGCGTCTTGGTCAATTGGATTTCGTGCCGCTGGAGTCCAATAAGGACGATGCCAGTCAGGCTGTTGCTTCTCTAAATGCATCATCGCCGTCTGGAGCAGTCACAGCAGAGCAAATTGAGCAACAGCAGAAGGAAATTGAGCAATGTGCAAAGCTCCTTGGGGTAGAAGTGACCGCGCTGAGCAAGCAGCTTTGTAGTCGTACGGTCAAGGCGCGACAGGAAGTGTACTGCGTTCCTTTGTCGGATCACCAGGCAGGCAATAACCGTGATGCTCTGGCGAAGGAAATCTACGCACGGGTATTCGGCTATTTGGTGCGCCGCGTAAACCACAGTATCTCGAACACTGCGGACAGGGGCGCTTCGACTCCATCATACCTACACATCGATTTGCTAGATATATTCGGCTTTGAGTCTTTCAAGCGCAACAGCTTTGAGCAGTTCTGCATTAACTTTGCAAACGAGAAGTTGCAGCAAAAGTTCACCATGGATGTCTTCAAGACGGTGCAGGAAGAATACCAGCAAGAGGGTGTAGCTTGGGAATTCGTACAATACCGCGACAACCAAGACATGCTGGACCTGCTGGAGAACTCGATGGGTGTGATGGCGCTGCTCAACGAAGAATGTGTGCGCCCCATGGGTAGCGATCTGTCGTTCGTGTCAAAGTTGGTATCTCTCCGGGAGTCACACCCTCGTCTCGAGCGAGCACGTCTGAGTCAAACGCAGTTCCTACTTCGCCACTATGCAGGCCCTGTGACGTACGACGCAGAAGGGTTTGTTGAGAAGAACAAGGATTCTCTCCAAACTGATTTGCTTGAGCTGTTGGGTACGAGCTCAAATGGTTTGATGTCGATGGTATTTAGCGACGACGACAACGCATTCATGACGGATTCAGATCTGGCCGACCGTGCCGCAACTATGATGGACGCAGGGCGCCGCAGTACGGTTAGTCGCAAGACGTCTACTTTCATGCAAGAAACCGTGAGCTACAAGTTCAAGGCGCAGTTGTCGCTGTTGATGAGCGACATCTCCAGTACGGAAGTGCACTACGTACGGTGTATTAAACCTAACTCGCAGAAGAGCCCAAACATTTACGAGATCGATGCTGTTGTGAATCAGCTTCGATGCGCTGGTGTCGTTGAAGCCATTCGCATTACGCGTGCCGCATTCCCAAATAAAATGGCACACGAAAAATTCTTGCGACGATTTGTAATGATGAGAAGCAAGCAGGATACCACGTCAACCAAGGAATCTACGACTGTTACTGAAGCATGCGAGCAGCTCGCCAAGGAACTACTGAGTGGAGATGAATTTGCCCAAACTCGAGAAGGCAGCGAGCATTCTAGAACACCAACTTTTGTGGTCGGAAAAAGTCTTGTTTACTTCGGTAAAGATGTGCTGGAGTTCCTAGAGCACAGGCGCACTACTTTCGTTCATGACCGAGCAATTATGATTCAGCAGACTGCCCGACGGTGGTTGGCAAGACGAAGGATTAAGAAGGTCCGCATCTTGATAACCAAGATCCAGGCTCTTCAACGCTGCCGGATGCAGCGACGATCGTATTTAGATAAGCGCAAAAAGTGCGTTGTTGTGCAAAGCGTGTGGCGAGGAGTGCGGTCGCGCCAGCGTGTGTATCTGTTGATGAAGGAGAAAAGTGCCATCAAGGTTCAAACGGCATACCGCAAGCACCTCTCTGAAAAGAAATATGCCAAGTTCCGAAACGCTGTCATCAAGATTCAGTCCAACCTGAAAATGAAAAAGCAAGTGGGCAAGTACCACAGGCTTTTGTCGGAACGGAAGGAGCAGGATGCAATGGAGACTGAAGTTGATTTACTGAAGCATCGTCTAGAGGATGAAAAGCGTGCCCGTATGGAAATTGAAGCGGAGAATTCATCGTTGCAGCAGGAGCTGAACCAGGTTCGAAATTCTTCTGTGCCTAGTGCGACTAGCAGTATTTACGAGAGTGAAGCACCACCTGTGTATCGAAACAGTATGCGCTCTAGCAGGATAGAACGCGAATCTATGGATGACGGCAAGCTACTCGATGACTCGGAACGCATGATCGATTATCTGCGAAAGGAAGTAACAAAGGGCCGTGAGCTCATTCAAATGCTGTCCCAGGAGAACGAAAATCTGAAGGCTGAAAACAAAAAGATTAAGGATGCATACACCGCTGCTGGAGCGTCGTTTGCTGCTCTCAACCAGCACAACAAGCAGCAATCAAAGGCCAACTTGCGACTCATGAGCACCCACGCTGCGCTGATCAAGTCTCAGGAGGAGAAGATGAAGAAGTACAAAAAACAGGTGGCGGAGCTGAAGGAGGATCTGCGCATGCAGCGCTCTGTGTACTCGGCTGAGCTCAAGGCCCGTGTTCAACAGCAGGATATCTTGTTAGACATTATCAACCTAGCGGAATCCGATGGTGTCTCGGAGGATTTATTGGAGCGCATGCGATCGATGGCAGTGGATACGAAACCCTCGTATGACAACGGACGGCGCAGCAGCGAGTATATTAATCGCCGCTCATCGTAAGTGCTACAAGTGTCCTTGTGGCGTGACCGCATCGTCTTTGCTAACTAAATTGTTGTTTTGTTGATGATGTATAGTGCCGCTAGCAAGGTTGCGAGAGAGAGTGAAAATCGCGAAAATCGATCAGACACCGCGACTTCCATGGGTCCCGTGCCTGTGTCGGTGTCTGTCAGCTTAAATCCGTCTCGCACCGAGCGCCGTGCAACTCTGGATACGATTATGAACAATCCGGTGCCGCGTGGGGTGTCACCACACGCTGAAGGGATGAGTCCTCCTGAGCGCGGTAGCTTGAACCGAAACAGTCTGTACGGGGAGGACGGTCACCGAAAGTCGCGGATCGGAGGCATGTTCAAGAAAATGTTCAAGAAGGATGAATAGGCAGCAGAGTTATGATGAACAAAAGGGGATTAGCAGTCAGTCAAATGCAAGGTGCGTTTGGGATCCCAGCAAGAAGAAAGGAGCGGCAGGAATGGCTTCGGCAAGCATGGATGCAACCGTTGTCAGCCGCAACGTAAATTGTTGGTATGGGGTTTACATGTGAATACGTTGGCCGCATGATTTCGTAATTCTTCATGTGTATATCTTGTACGGATTTTAGGTCATGGATAACGTGAGCTCTTTGTCCCAGTTTTAATGCAGGTTCGACGTCATTGCACATAATCCGAACGAAATACGGTAGGAATCTCTCTGTTGCATGCCCAGCCCAGTCATCCTCGGTGGTTTCTCCCCCGCCACGGTGACACCCCAAGCTCGCGCCGTTTTGGAGCGTGCGCTGATAGGTTCCGATTTGACCGTGACCAAGGTTTTGTCGGTGCGCTCGCAGGTCGTGGCCGGCACCAATTATGAGTTCGAGGTCGAAGGATCGAGCGTCTCCAACAACGCCACCCGCTTCGTGATCAAAGTTTTTGACCAGCCCTGGACCCACACCACTGAGCTCAAGTCTGTCGTCGCAATCTCAGCATCGCAGTGAAGCTCCAGCTGCCAGACATTCAGCAGAAATTCGTTGACAAAATCGCAACCATGATTCCTTGTGTACTCTACATTGTCACGTTCAAGCTGAACGGTCGCCGCGTAGTGGGGTGTCTTGGGAAGACGCAGCACCTTCCCACTTAGCTTTCTGCAACGTGCTGGTTTTATCGTTTTCTTGTGAACTAGGGGCGACGGAACGATGGGCGGTGCGGCGTCAACCCAAGCGTCTTTCGAGCAGATGCTGGCGTGCACTATGCTCCTAGGTGATGCCATGGTGCAGGGCCTAGACCCACGTTTCGTGCGGTTTCCCGACTTGTATCGATTGTACGATTTCCATATCGGGCCTAAGAATCCCCGGGACCAAGCGCGCAGTTTCAATAAGGGAGGCAACATGGTGCTGATCGTGCGCTCGCCTGACCCAGACGGTAAATTCCAGCAAATGATGCACGAGAACGGAGAGGTATTCAAACCCGCAGCGGACAAGACGGACAAGTCATTGGTTGTTGACGAGACTCAAGATGAAAACAAGCTAATCGTTTACGTTGGAAACGACAAGATTGTACTTGACAAGGCGACGCTGCACTTACCTAACAACGACGGCTGGACGCCACTGCACTCAGCTTGTCACATGCTCAATGCACAGGAAGCTGGGATCGCTATACTAAAGGAGCTAGTCGCGGCCAAGGCTGACTTGAACGGAGTAACGCGTCGTGGACCTGGATCATTCTCGTGCGGTTGGACAGCGTTGCATATCGCGTGTGCCTACGGCTTGGAGGCACTGGCAATTAAACTCATTCGTGCCGGGGCCAACGTAAATACGAGCAACTCAGTTGGGTGGACTCCACTTTACGACGCTTGCCATCGTGGATATACAACCATTGCACTGGAACTTTTGCGTGCCGGCGCCAAATACGATATCATATGCCCCGAATTTGCGTTATGCCCGTTTCCGGGGCAGTTCCCTCTGGCGGAGGCTGCACGCCAAGGTCACGAATCTACAGTTAAGATGCTTATGGAGTGGGGTGTCAATAAGAATGCGACGAACAAACTCGGGTGGTCAGCGCTACATGAAGCGGCATATCATTCCCGAGTGTCAATCGTGAAGATGTTAGTTGTTTATGGTGCTGACGTGTTGCTTAAGACCGATCGCGGTTCTGTTGCGAAGGATTTAACTATCCACAGCGAAATTCGCGCTATGCTCGAAGACATCGCATCACACTTACCAACTCCGTCATCACCGTCTCCACCGAAACACGTTGAAGCTGCACCGTCCTCGCCTAAGCTTGAAGATAAGCCTACTCCATCCAATAAAGCGGCACCTTTGTCGCGCAAGGAAGAGTACGAGTTGCTTGGAGACTTGCCGAGCCTGAACGCAATCACCATTCAAGATGCTGACACTATCGATGACGGTGATGAAGATGATGTTGAAGATACTGATGCCAAAGCATCTGCTGACTCACCGCCTAAGGAGAAACACAAGAAGCACAAGGACTCCTCCAAGAAGAAGAAAAAGAAATCTGGATCTCGAGATATTCCGCTGGAGTTTAAGTGTGCGGTGTCACTAAAGCTTTTGAAGCACCCAATGCGATCACCGTATGGCCACATTTTCGAGCGCCAAGTCATAGAGGCTTGGTTTCGCGATTTTGGCAACCGTTGTCCGTTAACCGGTGAACCGCTTACTCTTCAACAGTTGATCAGTGATGAAAAACTCCGTGAAGAGATCCGCGAGTGGAAGCACGGATCGAAAAAGTCTAAGGCACACGATATCGACGCGAAGGAGAATGTCCAGACAGAAGAAGTTCTATCTATTGCAAGCCCAAGAGGTGACGAGTACGATTTCTAAACGAATTTTCTTTCAATGCAACAGTATTGTGCTGCAAGGAGCAATGGCACGGCCTCGATACATTGGTGGTATGTTGCAATAGTATCACTACTACACTATGTTTTCAATGAAGGCAACACACAGGTCATGACAATGCACACCTCGTTAATGAATTGTTGAATATGCTTTTCTATTTAGTTCGACTTGTTGTACTCTACAAGGCAAACCGCTTGGTTCACTAGTGTTGCCTTCATACCATAGTTAGTCGACCGAGTTGAAGATCTACGGTCGCGTGGCTGCAATGTACATTGCCCAGGATCGGGAAAGCCCGTCATCCATCGTGACATTGCGTAACTTCTCAAGTGCAAACTCCTTGTTGACGGTGGCGTAGTTCATGTATAGAAGAGAGAGCCACGGGTTGGTCTGCTCGTCATTTTCGACAATGGATTCGCGAGCAAGGATTTGATCCCATTCCTGCTCGACGAAATCGCGCGTCCGCACGAATTCCGTGACGGCCGTAGCCGGGAGCATCTGAATGCCGTGGATCGCGTATTTCTCACCGCTGAACCAGGTGGCGTAGTTTACCTTGTTATCGAAGAGGATTCCCATGACCTTGTTGTCACGGTATCGGTCTGGGTGGGCACGGTTGCCATCTTCGAGTAGGAAATACGTCTGGATAGCACGGGCGTTGAGCTTGACCATGAGTTTTCCTACAGTTTCGAGGTGGGTATCACCAGTGACTTTGCCCAGTAGCGTCATGCCGTAGTAAAAGTTCATGTCCTCGGACGTGCTCTCCTCATCCTTGCCATCTCCGAGCGCCGTGATGCCGTGTGAATACGAATGACCGCGATACCAGTCGAGACTGCGAAATTTCGGGAAGTACGGGTCTGCGTCCGATGGATTCGCGACATCACGGATCAAGAAACCCGCCATGCGGTTGAGCTCAGGGATACCTGACCAAGTGGGGTCCAGCTTATTGATGATAGCAGCGGTGACAACCCAGTAGCCGTAATGGTAGTGGTGGTCGTTGTACATGGTGTTCCCGAAATCGACATTCGGGTCATTGAGAGTGAAGCCCTGTGAGCTCACGATACCGCGGTAAACAGTGTCGTAGTTGAGCGGGTTAGTCCACGAGTTGTTCAGGAACGGTGTCAGCAAATTTTCCAACTTCTTGATGCAACGCGACAGAAGCGCTGAGTCATCACCAACAATGGACGAGTCTCCCGCCATTAGACAGAGTGACGCGTACTTCTGAGCAGCCTTGCCATTGAAGTAGTAGCTCTGACCCAGAGCAATAGACCACTCAGCATCAATGTCGGCGATCAAATTCTCCTTCATCTTGTACGTCTCGACCACATTAGCTTCGGGTTTTCGTGGTGGGTAAAAGTCAACAGGGAAGTCTACCGTTTCCACCATACGCCATTCAGGCGGCGAAGTCTTGGTCACAATTCCCTGCATTAGTCCACGCGTCGTGGAGTGAGCTGCAATACCTTCCGCTTCCGTGGCATATCTACGGTCAAGGGTGTCGACGTGGTGGACTTGGGCGTAGTGCAGCATTCCGTTGGTGCAGTCACCACTGGTTTGCCACTTGTAAGCATAGGCATCTTCGTTATGGGCTTCAACGCGACCACCGTTGAGGACGCAATTCGCTGTTTCATCAAAGATACTCTGCTCTTGTGCAGACGCATCTGGTATCAGAGCAACACGAGCAATTCCAGTGAAGGGCTTCTTCATGTCAAGCGTAGAGAGACCATCAAAGTGTAGCGTGACTTCATTGGAGAAATACAAAGTCCAGGTGGCTCCGTTGTTGAACTGCAGCACGTAGCGATTGTTGGTAAGTGGGCGGTTGACGGTCTCCGTGGAGTCCAGTCCATTGATTGTGGAGATGTTGTATACTGTCTGGAAGCGCGGGGTGAGCCCCGAGTAGCGTGCAGTGACGAAAGCCATACCACTAGCTAGTGTCGCCTCGAATTTCTTGGAAGAATCCTCGCGAGACAGGAAGCGAAGCTGCACACTGAGGTCGTCCCAATCGAAAACCTCGAAAATCGGGTGCGAGGCGTTGGAGAACTCGGTAGCGGAGAAAGTGAATTCTGGTACTTGGCCGTGGAGATAGTACATCTCGGCATCACCGTTGCCGGTCAAACCGCCTCCAAACAAACGGGTCGTGTACGGGTAGTTCATCGTGAGACCGTAGGGTTCCATGAAGATAGACGGCGTCACACTGTACGGGTTCGTCCAGACAGGATAAACAACGTCTTCTTCCGTTGTGGCTCCGATCATATTGCCCCACCAGTCGTTAGTCGGGATGGGGCGTGAGCCTACAAGACCAGGGGCCAGGAATTTGGGTGGCAACAGCTTCTTGTGTGCATCAGTGTGGTTGAATAGGCTTTCGGGTGGGGCCTCGGCGTCGAAAATTGGCGTGAACAGATCGAACTTGGCATCGGGTGCAACGGTCGTCGCACTCCGTAGAGTCGAAGCGCTGGGCTTGAAGACACCGAACACCGCAGCAGCGAACAACAGTGTCGAGACGATTGCAAGGACGCTCCATCTGCTAACGTGGTTACTGGTGCGCGACTGAGTGAGCGATGCAGAGTGGGTTTCAAGCAGTGGATGTATCTCGCCATTGCGATGGGGTCTCGGACTAGACGATGGCATGTTGGTGAATGCAAGACTAGCGTCGATGGTCTTCTAAAGTGGAAGTGTGGGAATCGAGGCGAAATGAAAAGTGAACCAAGCAGACCAATCCCGTTTCACCAAATTGACTGTCCGACAGGTCCTTGAGGCACTCGCAATGCTCGTTGCAGTTGTAGCAGCCACAACGCGCATATCTACGCCAATACCTACACGGCCGCGGCTGGTGCCCGATGAGACGTTATCGTGCCTTCGCTTGGACGGGCCGTTACGGATACTTTGTCTGAAGCTGTTAAATGGAAAAGCTCGCTTGTGAGTGGCCAAAATGTTTACCGAAACTACCTTATTCGCCGAAAAGCCGCGATTAAGTGGATCGCGATCAAACTGCAGCTTCAATACTGAAGATTTGTATAACTGACGACACCACTTCAACTTCAGCATGTGAGATCAAGTACAAGTCGCACATAGCACGCCACGCTGAATGTAAAATTTATATGCAGCAGTGGTCGGTGGCCCCATTTAAAACCGGACGAGATCTTAGCACCACTCCTCGTGACGTCTTACGTGAGGTTCGCCAACGAAATTGTCGGAGCATTTGCAAAGATGTCGCACCTGAAATGGCTGTGTCAACCATCACGTTGTTGCGCCCTCAATCGTCACGCTACTGTCACGGCTGTGCCCTAGTGTACCAGCTCAGGACAACGTCGGATATCGAAAGCCTCGGTCAGAGCACGTGACAGCCTCGCGATGCGAACCGCTAGCCTGTCGCGACGAAGTTTGGCTAAAGTTTAGCTGGCTTCGGTCTCCGAGCCGGTTGATCCTCGCTTGAGCATCCGATTTGTCGACGAGGTGTCGCTGGAATCGTGTTGATCGCGTTGAAGTTGCGGGCACAACGCAGACAACCAAGCAACAATTGACACAAACTCGCATAGAAAAGACTCAACTTCTTGCTGGCAATTCACATCGAAAGCTTGTTGTCCCTTGTCGATAGAGCGTAGCTGGTTCCAAGTCCGAGCAACCCAGAATCGAGGTCTGGTGCTGTAACATATGCACCGGATGATTCACGAAATGGACACTTCAGGACACTTCAATAAGAATTCTCGCTCAAGATGGCTACATGTTGAAGACAACCTACACAGCAGGGAAATATACATGTATTATTGTTGAATACGACTATACTACTTCGCGTTTCAACCCTTCACCTTAACGCTATGGTGTTTGACGTAGCTCCACGTCGAATTAGTGCAGACGTCACGGTGCATCTTCATTGAACACAGCCTCATTGGGATTTCCCGAAAACTGAGGCGATAGCGACTTCTCTGCAGTTGCAATTTGATGTTGCAGCGTCGAGAACCCACTAAAGCAGTCGCACAGAGTCGATGTCACGGCTTCTTCGACCGTGTCTGGAGCTCGAAGAATGCCTTCTGACCCCACCCTTTTGTTTTCCATGCCACCTTGGTTGCTACCCTTGCTCTGCTTCTTCGGTTCCTTCTTACCGCCAAACAAGCCAACCACGACGCCCGTGATGCCTCTCGACTTGAAATTCTTCTTGTCGTACATGCGAGCGACTCTCACCAGCTCGTTCATGACATCAGATGTTGCATGCATTGCACTACGAGCCGCAGTGATCTCCGACTCGGTTGGAGTCTCGCACTCGGCAATTTGGTGAGCTGCAGAACGCAGCTCCGAGGCCGTGTCCTTCGCGGCTCGGATGTCGCTCCTCATGAAGAATTTCGACGTATTGATAAAGAAGAGCTTATGGCGGCTGTCGAACTCAGCGAGGTTGCCCTTCAGGACTTTAAGGCAGTTGACTGCATCGTCCGCCGTCTGTGCCAGTGTCTGCTCCAGCTTGGAGAACTCTTGCTTGCAAGAGTTGGTGGTAATGCGGTTCGTGGGCTTGCCCATGCTTGATCGAATCAGTTCGTTCTTGAATGAGAGCACTCACCTTGAAAATAATAAAGGCTGCCGCGACAATTCGGTAGCGTTGAACGAAGCCTGTATAACTTGTGCCCGTTAACTCGATCAGAACTCCCACGATGGCTTTCGAACGCTTCATGGAGAAACTTGGTCGGACTCGTCCCAAGCAGCCAACTACCGATGAACTCAAGCAGACTTAGTCCATTTCGAAACGTGATCTCAAGCACACAAGTCGATAGCAAGCAACCAAGCAACAACACTACCATGGGCAAGTCCACCGACCACAGCGCTGCCACTGACGAGGAGTTCTTAAAGCTGGAACAAGTGTTGAACCAGACTGCCGATGATACGTCCAACTGCCTCAAGCTGCTCAAGAAGCACCTCTCCGAGTACGACAAGCGCAATGGCAACCACTTTGTCAACACGGCCACGTCGTACATGCGGAGTGACATGCGCAATGCCAAGGACACGTCGACGGATCTGAAGCATGTAGCTCATCAGATTAACAAGAGCCATAAGCCGTCGAAAACGGAGATCTCGTCTGCCCGTAATATGATGAATGCTACGGCCAAGGCCATGCAGACGTTGGAAATCACGGCACACAACTATGACAAGGAGAACGGGCAGAGAGCTGGAATCAAGGGTAAGCTTGATGCTGCTGTTGGTCATCACAAGAAGGACGAGAAGCATGGAATGCTTGGGACGGATGACAAGGAGAACGAAGAGCATGGAGGGTTTTTCGGGAAGGACGACAAGGAAAAGGAGTCTGGGGGTAGTTACTTTGGCAAGAGTAAGGATGATGAGAACGAAGGTTTCTTCGGGAAGGACAAAGAGAAGGATGAAGGCTTTCTTGGGAAGGATCACAAGGAGAAGGATGAACGTCGTGGCGGCTTCCTCGGTAGTGACGACAACAATGGAGGTGGCATCATGGGGAGCACTGACACCGTTGAGACTCTTGTCAAGAAGACACTCCGTGACAATTTCAGCCTCAGTGCTCTGGACCACCAGATTACGGCTGCTGAGAAGTCCTTGTCCCCTTCCATTATGGAGCGAGCGAAAGAGGCCATGCATGACGTGAAAGACAAGTTGAAGGGTGACAAGTCCACCTCCGAAGACCACCACTCCAAACAAACGGTGACTCCATAAGGGGGAACACAAACGCTTCGGTAATGAGAAGTAGCACGTAGCTACGAAGTAGTGAGGTTTATATCTCGAAGCTATTTGATATCGAGCGCAATGCTCTGCTTAATTCATCGTTTGCTTTATTGCTAAGCGCACTTCAAACTAGGCCTCCCACACGGAAGTGACGCGAGTAGTTCGAGTCCATGGCTGATCGAACACGTGCACCACAAACACACGCGGCGTCTGGCATGATTTATCACAACTTCCTCCACGCACACCACGACAGCCAGTAATCTGGAATTCGTAATTCGTTCCTGCAACCACTTGGCTCCGCATTGACACGATTGAACGCACACAGATGTCAGTCGTTGACATAGCTTGTAGTAAAACTGCACGGGTATCTGGTGTAACAGCAGCAGGAGACCACCCTCCAAAGATCATTAGCTCATCAGCTATTCCGTATTCTGCCATTACCAAGAGTAGAAATATCAGCATCCCCATGACAATGAAAGCTCACAAACCAAGAAATACTTCAGTTGGATCATGTCCTTTCCATTTCTCTCATTCAGTCTATTGCACAATTTTTCACATCTCGCCGAATATGTCACGTGAGATAGGTTTCATCTGGGATGGTCTTGTACCTTGACGTAAGTGCAAGGGAACACTCGATACGCTGGTGACAAGCGACTCGATGTCACCACTATTGTTGGCAGCTGAGCGCTGAAGAATCGAAACTTTTACGTTATCAATTGGCCGATGTGATTGTGGCCTGGGTGTCGTGCTTCGCTCGGGATCTGGTTCTACAGGAGCTGCTACACTTACTGCAAGTTGCCGAAGAGTTTCAACAGCGTCGCGCGGCAGCTTGTATCCCCATTGCTGCTCCTGAATAACACCAGAGAGCACGTGGAAAAGAGCACTACCACCACTAAGTGTGGACTGGGATCCAACCAGAAGCAGCTTTTGCTTGGCACGCGTTAGCGCGACGTTAATACGGCGCCAATCCGTGAGTAGTTCGCCCACGTGCTTTTCTTCGTTGCTGCGAACGAATGAAACCAAGATCACACCTTTGTCCTTGCCCTGATATTTGTCGATAGTACTCACTTCAATAGAATGGACCCACTCGGATCCACCAGCTCGACGGAACGCAGCAATAACAGTCAAGTGTTGCTGAATCAACGCGACTTGAGAACGAAAGGGGGAGATAACAGCTATCTCCTCAGCTGGACACGACCCCAATACGAGAAGTTCTACCAATCCAGCAATCACCTGTGCCTCCACTACATTCTCCATCCGTCGACGACCGTTGTTTCCTATCTGCGCTGTGCTCGAGCTCTCTGTGGTAGCTTCACCCATCGCGTCTGTATCCAAGAACATGACACCCTGGTTATTGGACAGCACTCGGATAGGCCACGCCAGTTTCTGACCGACAGAGTCTTGACGCTGCCATCTTAGCTGTAGGTGGTTCGATGCTACTTTGAAAGATCCACATTTGAGCTTGTCACCATACACCAGCCGATTCGCCAATAACATGATATCTCTGTTCATGCGGTATTGATATGACAGTTGCTGAGTCGCTACTGGGTGAGACTCAGCAAGCCTCCGAAATAAGCTCACATCCATGCCTTCTTTACGAGCCTGGGCGTTTGCCACTAGTGGTGGGAGCTGATAATGATCTCCCACGAGTACAAACGTGTCTGCGCAACGCAGAGCACTCAAGACAATTGGCTGCGTGATTTGAGTGGCTTCGTCGACGATACAGAAATCGAATCGACGCTTTGCAAAAAGCACATGACTGTTCACGCTCAAACACGTGCATCCAACCAATTGTGCATTTACCATCTTAGCTTCCATGGTCTGCACGCTTGATATCCCCTCTCTTTCAGCCTGTCGATCGAGCGTGAAATCTGCAATCATTGGATGCACTTGAGCAGTATTACCGATACGAAGCATGTGAACCTTGTACGCGAGCAGCTTCAACAGTAGATTGTCTACAGCCGAGTGTGTGTAGCTCGTTACAAGCACAGAGAAGCCGAGGAATAGCAGAACCCGAACAGTAAAAGCGATTGTCGCAGTCTTGCCTGTTCCCGGCATTCCTAGAACCAACGCATAGTCGAGAGAGCTCAATACACGTTGTACGGCCCGTTGTTGATCGATATTCAATTCGTAGAATGCATTTAGCAAGGCCTGCCCCTGCACTGCCACCATACCTTCACGGTCATCCTTGGCACAATCCAGGCATCGCTGAGTTATTAGGTCTGTTACTCGACAAGGTTTGAAGTGCGGACGAGCGAGGTGCACGATTAAGTTTCGTCTTCTCGTATCGCCTACACCTGGCACGTTGTCATCACCAGTACCACTTCCTAACGAGACCATAGAGGCTATGCGTACTTGTAACTCAGGTCGGTTCGCCAACGCTGTTCCAGCAGAAATCACCTCTGGCGGAATTCCAATAAATAATTGCACGAGATTTTCTTTCGCGCGTCGTAAGCCACTCAAGATGGCGTCTTTATCCAGTCTCCACGTATACTCATTGCCAACGGCAGACTTGCCGCTTTTCACGATTGATGGAATGCATTGTCGTGACTCTATCGTGATAAGCCCATGCTCAATCTTGCGAACAGTAGCACGAGAAATATGAACAAGTAAACTTTTTCCGTCTAACGATTCTGCTGACAAAATAACACGTTCGTCCACTCGAAAACGCACACCGGCAAACGAGGTCGGCTGTTCACCTCCTCTTTCCAAGCTGACACCGTTTCCTTTTCGTCTATCACGAACAAAACGTAAAGTTCGCTTCGCTCCTGAGTCTGAATGTGCAGGTACATCGGATACCAACTTGAGGTGAGCAATGCAGGTACTACTCTCCTGTGCTTGCTCGCGTTTCCATCCAACCTGAAGCCAAAGCGCCCGAATATTCTTCTCGGCATGCTGCTGCTCCAGGTCAATAAGATGATTCCAGTGCTTGAAATAGTTTAAATCCCCTTCACTAAGATGTTTTGTCTTCAGGGTAAACAACTCATCAAGACCACTTGATTCCTCTGTACCATTCTCCGTGGCCGCGTGGTGTAAAACACACTCATCTAACTGAAAGCACCGCTCGCAATCCCTGCGGTTTCGAATCATTGGTGGGAAAACCTGACCGGCTGTGGAGCCACCTATAGCCTTCACATTAGCAATAGCACTTGCAAAATTGTTCCGGGCCATGATGAGACCACGGACATGAGTAGCCATGGCTGTGATGCGGTTGGTCTCGATGGGTGGAACGTAAATAAGCAATCCCTCTTGGCACCGCTGCCGATAGCGTTCGTTCAACAGTAGTGTGTACAGAATAACTTGACCTTGATGCTCGACACCAGCGTACGTTTTACTTCCAGTTTTAAGTTCAAGTGGTAGAACACCGCTGCTGGGGTGTCCACCATTCGCACTTCCTCGATCAGTGATGGTCCCTTCAACTGAGGCATCCGTGGCACCTTTCAGTCCCCATTTAATCGACCACATCATTTCTTCTGTGGCTAATACGCGATCCACGCGCACATTAGATCCATTCTTGGGAGGTATCCCATTCAGGGGTGTTCCAGACCGGAACATGGCCTCACTTACCCATGAACGATATTCATTGACCACCTTCTGTAGCTCCAAGAGTGCATTTCCCTCGCTTAATCCGCATTCCACAAGCCCTAGAATGCTGTTCACGCACATTTAAAAATTATTAGAATTTGACTCCAATGAGACTACTCCGGATCATACATCGCATAAACGTACTGGGAATTTACAATTTGTTTGGCTTCTTCCAGAAGGGCTTCAGAGCTATGTAAACCATTCATAAGTGCGTTCTCAAAGAGATCATGCTTTAGTGTACCCAAAAACGCCTTCTTGGTAGTCGGACGATTGACAGCTAGAGTTTCCTGAAGGACAGCTCGTCGCAAGCAACCAAAACTTGTCGTTACTCTGGTGGGTGATACCTACAATAAAGCTGTGAGAAATAAGCGCGCAACGAAATTGAAAGTTCATTAAACGTACCAAGATATCAGGGTGAACAACTACGACGTTATGCGTATTATCCACGAGTATCCGCGATAATGGTTGATTTACTGACCGCATAGGTCCATCTTGGGAGAAGAAACCATCCATGTCCTGCTCAGTAAATACAATGTTGATTGTATCTCCAGCCTCGACAAGCACATCATACCAATCGTCGCTCAGCAAAGCCTCCAGCTGCGCATCTTGGTCATCTAACAGGCGCAAAAGTAGCGAGCGGTTAACAACGTTCCGGTCCACCTCTAAGACCAAAAAGCGTTTGTAGCTCTCGGTTAATTCGAGCTGCTGAGTTGTTTCGACGGTATGCATTGGTCGCACCACTGAAACTGGATTATTGGATGGGGGTCCTGGTGGAGGCTTTTTCAGCTCACCATACGCCGCCAATGGCATAGGTCTTGGAGTTAACGCGAGGTTTTGTGACGATACGAACTCCGTTTGCGACTGTGAATGTACTTCGCTAGCTTCAACGGGAGCCCGTTGACTTTCCATTTGATCCACCAATGCCCACTGTTCGTCCGTCAGATCGTCGTAGGGATCCACTTCAACAAGTATCGGTTTCTCAGGCGTCTTCGTTCCCTGCTCTTTGGTCGCCGTTGGAGCCTTAACAACCTCCTGCTTGCTAGTTATATCCTGTGTTTTAACTGTCTCTTGAGTCCGTGATGAACATTGAGATAACGTTCCAGTTGAAGAAAAACTGGGTACTGGAGTCAGCGTCAAGTTCATCTCGTTCGTCGACACAGCGACTGCAGGCACCTGTTGATACTGTTGTCGTTTGTTAGGAGACGATGTTCTGGACCCCGTCAGCGGCACCGTCACGTCAGGACTGGCATATTTCTGCTCCATCTGAGCCAGAACACTAAATAGCTCATCTTGTGAGTCTCCTTTCTCAGTGGATCGTCTTCTTCTGATATTATTGGGCGTCCTCTGTCCTCCGACGAGTTTATCGGGTGAACTAAAAGTCAAGTGTCTCGATGTCGCTGTGATAACAATAACCCCTCGTTAGTCATATCATATCTAAAATTTCTATATAGTAATAAACCTTTCTCCTCTTCATACTGTAGCGTTCCGACCGCCTTCCGACGCGTGCGAGGCCGTTCTCGACTCGGTTTCTTCTCCTCTTCACTACTAGAACGTGGAGATTGCTGACTGGCGCGTGCCAGGCGTCCTACAAAGCCCTGCATCTCGCGTCTCACCGCCATTTTGCCTGTCCCTGACACTTTGATCTGCTTGTCCGCAGGCGAGTCCTTCCACACGATCTTGGACTCGGTACCACCAGACCCAGGCGTGCATGAGGCAGTGGACGAGCTCTTCTTGCCTCCTCGTCGAGGTGCGGCCGCCTCCATGCGCCGGCGCTTCCGCTTGGGCGTCCTGGACGAGTCCATTGCAATTTGTTGCACTTGGCGCCAAAACGCGACTAAGTACGATCTAAATGCAAATGACGGTGGTGCCAAAATGCAAAATGTAAACAAACTTGAGGTGAAATTTCTATGATTTGAGTCAATTGCTGGAAGCGCGCAAGTTTGGTAGGGGGCAACTACATGTGAGTGTTTGTCCTCTGATTCAAGTGCCAGGTGGTTGTAAATTACAAGTCTACCAAGTGTAGCCATCATATGAGTGAAGGTCACGACTTGCAACTTGCCATGTTGCAGTTTGCCACTTCACATTTTGCTCACTCCACCCAAGGACCATGGCGCCCAACGCGATTCGAGATACGCGAGAAACAATTGGCGCTGATACGGGATCAACGGCTTGCCAGTTGTGTCTGGAAGAGGTCACATCCAAGCCTGTGACTCACTTCTGCTCGACTACGTGTCCTGCCGTCTTCTGCACATCGTGTCTAGAAAGATATTTACTAGTGGCGATGCAAGTCCCGTACGCTGGTGCATTGCCCAAGATTCGCTGTCCAATCTGTCTCCTCTCCGTGAACAGACAGCAGTGGACTCGCTTTTTGGACCCCGACGCGGCGGCATCCGAGCTTCTGTTCCAGCAGTACCGAGAGCGGTGCGAGGCTTCGTGCAACTTCACCTGCCCGGGTTACCACAACGCCCAATACACACAGCTACCAGAGTTCTATCAGGACTCGTGTTCAGATCGTGCTAATGCTAAACCTCTCACTCTCCGCCCCAGCGACAAAACTCGCATCCCCGGGCTTCGACGAGCAGTTCGTCAATTTTGCAAACACAACAAAACAACCACTGCACGCGATGTAATCCGTTATATCACTGATAATTTTCCAGCATCCAAGACCAACTGCATCATCTACAAAGTATTTCCACTAATCCGAGATGAAGAGCGGCGAGCGACGCTACTACTTGCCTACCACAGTATTCACCGTCGCCTAGTGACTCGTTGCTGTGGTTTCTTCGCCTGTTTCAACTGCAAGCGCACCCAATATGACGAAACCACACCATGCCCTTGTGAAGAGGAAGACCAAGAAGTAATAAGCGATGAGGACACCATTGAATGCCGCTCTTGTCGTGTGATGCTCGTCAAGGTCGATGGCTGCGGTAGCGTCTGGTGCGTTTGTGGCTTCAACATGAGCTGGACCGATGAACTGCGCATCAAGAACCTCCATAAGCGAAAGCTGCTTCAAGTGGACCCATTTGACATGACCATGTACGACTACTGGGCGTCGTGGCACTATGCATTCCAGTGTGCTGCTGGTGAAAATGACTGGGAACTTCGCCAGTCTGCAATGCTACACAGTCTCAACTATTCCCACCCAGTTTTTCGCGAGACTTTTCGCCAGTTCATTTGGATGAGGCGATACCGTCAGATGATCATGAACGCTGAGCTGAAGCTGCGTCACAAGTTTGTGATCCGCTTGTATCCTGAATTCAAGGAGTCGCTCCGAACGTTAGTGTGGCGACGACGTCGCTTCCACCAGAAGCTCCTGGACGACTGTCGCGTTGCTTTTGTCGTCCAGACTACGCACCGTCAATCACAAGTGATCAAACCCGTAGTGTTCAAGCTCATGTGGTACTGCCGCTTCCGCAAAGTGCTCGGTTCACTGCTTCGTCGGTTCTACTGTATCTCAAAAGGCTGGAGGGATCTTACTGAAGATCAGCTGGAGATCGAAGAGGAACAACTCGCATTTCTCAGCATTGGGCTGAACTAAAACAACTCGTTTAGACTCCACCGTGTACACCGTCAACATGATATTTTGCAACGTAAATAATAGTAGATAAGGGATCAATCGATGGGACGATGATGAAGTGGACATTGGCTGTTGCTTTGACCTCTCTTCTATGGACGTTGTAGTGTGAAGTGGATATTCAAGCCTTGCTCACACACATTGGTCTATTGCAGTGCAGTAGCTCAGTTGGCACAAATAATATTTGTGAATATTATTTGTTCTCTTCTACAGATTCTATGGAGCGTAATGACATTTTCACATATTATGTGAATGGTCATTACGCTCCATAGAATCTGTAGAAGAGAACAATCTGCAGAAGATGGTAGGCGAGGACAGCATTTGGTCTCTTCAATTTTGAATTTATTCAGCGATCAACACTTTAGGAAGTGCCAACTTCCCTATCATCATGCTTAAGTTTCTTTAGCTACAAGTTTCAACAACATAAAAACGTCTTCATTGAAGATACTTTTTTCCGAAGCGGGATAAATGAAGAATGAGGCTACGACAATGATAGGCGAGCTTTTAACCCCTGTGCTCAAGTGAGACTTGTAAGTCTAACGTTAATAGCTGCCTGTCAAGAAATGCTGGGACAACAATTGGTAATCTCACAGATTACGCTGAACCGTGGTCAACCTCAACCATTACCGGTGACGGATAAAGTAGCGTTGCATATGACACCAAAAAGAATACAGTTTTATTTGTCAAAGAGGTACAAGACAATTCCATGCTTGCGCCGCTTATCTGGAGACGCTCTTGTTCTCGTCCTTGGCGAAAGCAGGGTCGAACTGACGTGACTAGTTGATGGCATTGCGGTGCAGGTTGGCGAACCGGAAGCGACGTGCGCGCCAGTCAGCGCCATCCTCGCTCTGGTAGTGCATGGAACTGTTGCGCTTGCTCTTGTCGAAGCACACGTCCGGGTTGTGCAGCAGGTAGCGGCTGGCCGAGGCGCCAGCGGCCACGGCGGCGAAGCTGCAGATGATGACAACAGGGAACGTGCCGCTGTCGGTGGTCCAGAGCTTAAAGAGACCCATACTGGAACGTGCTGCCTTGGCGGACATGGTGGTGAGGTGGGTGATTTGAAGTGGTCGGGAGAGTGCAAAATGTGCAATGGACGAGTTATTGCTCGGCGGTCGCCACTGCTGTATATTGCGACTAGGCTAGCCACACGTTCGAGTGCGCGATGCAAGAGATACGCAGAATATCGGCCTTGCGTTTAACTTCAGAGATCGGGGTGCGACGCCCGCTGTAAGAACTTCCGCTGGATTCGCCCCATACAAACTCTGTTTGAACCTGTGCCTTGCAGAGATACGCACGACGCGTTTCTTCGAACACTGAAGTAACTTTGGAGCTGAACTATCCATAAACCGGTATTTAACAATGTTACTTCAACAGCACCCGCATATCTATCTGCGCGCGCTTCCTGTTAACAAGTTAGTCTAGGATGTTAGTCGAGCCACCAACACACGGGAGCAATAGGGCATCGCTATAGCGCTGTAGTAATCCATGATGAACGAGATCCGCTAGCCGTGACTCTTACTTTTTATTGTCGGATGGCGTTTTGTTCCACCGACTGCAACGATCAAGTCGATCGGTTCGATTAAGTGTGGGGCGGTGATTCACTCCATCGGTTGTTTCGGCATTAGGATGTAGTCGACCATCTCGTGTGCCTTGCATTCTGTGCACGGTTGCATTGGGGAGGTTCAGATTCGACCCCCCAGACTCCTGCAATTTCAAGTCTAAAGACTAAACTACAACAGAGCTGCTTCTGCAGCGGCATCGCAAGCTAAAAGGCAACACCGACGCGAAATAAACTACATGCATCGTGGTGGTTTTCAATCCACGAAAGTTCAAATTAGCACGTGAGTCAGGGTGTGGCGACGCTGTCGCTGCAGGGAAATGCGGTGTGGATATTGAAATTATGTTTGAGTTGACTCGAGTTGAGGCACAATCCTGTTTCCGGCGGTGCTGGCTGACTGCATCTATGAGAAGGCATGGACACGCACCTGAGTGAAAAGGCGCACACCCGAAAGAACTCCGTCGTCTCGTTAAACGAACTGCAAATTCAGGTGGGAGACCAAAGCGCTGATCTCGTGATGACGATCATCGAAATCTGCCACCACAATATAATCGGAACAGCGGTTGTACGTGTCCTGCACCTCCATGTACTTGTCTGCTCGCAGCTTCAGCTCGGGCAAGTTAACCACTTGAGAACCGATCATCTTGACTGGGCATTTCTTGTTACTTCACATTTTGAAGTACGCAAATCACGGAGCCCTCTCCGTCCTAGACACGCACCAAATCGCGTATCTATAGCGAACATGCAATTACATGGCTCAAGCTGTTCAACGCGGCGTCAATATCGTCGGAAGTGGCGTTGGGTCACCAAAGATTCGTCGAGAAAAGCTTATTGCACATTTTGCACTCTCCCGACCACTTCAAATCACCCACCCCACCACCATGTCCGCCAAGGCAGCACGTTCCAGTATGGGTCTCTTTAAGCTCTGGACCACCGACAGCGGCACTTTCCCTGTTGTCATCATCTGCAGCTTCGCCGCCGTGGCCGCTGGTGCCTCGGCCAGCCGCTACCTGCTGCACAACCCGGACGTGTGCTTCGACAAGAGCAAGCGCAACAGTTCCATGCACTACCAGAGCGAGGACGGCGCTGACTGGCGCGCACGTCGCTTCCGGTTCGCCAACCTGCACCGCAATGCCATCAACCAGTCACGTCAGTTCGACCCTGCTTTCGCCAAGGACGAGAACAAGAGCGTCTCCAGATAAGATACCAATCGGTTGGACGTTAGCGAAGCGAGTGTGGGCTGGAGGCTTGCATTCACTTTTTAAACATGTAATATTGCTTCCAAACATGCTCTTTTGAGTGGTTTACAATAGGCATCGCTATAATAAGAGCACGCTATGTTGCTCTATTGTTAATATCTGCTCCTTCTCCTGTGTGGATGTAATTTTCATATTGTATACGCATGACTGAAAGGCGTGCGCTATGAATTATTTCAATATTATACACGAAGCCCGGAATAGCTCTAGGTTTGCACCAATTTGCTTATGATCCTCGATTCTTTGTATTTACTGCCATTGCGGCATCTCCTGCATCTCCGTCAAACTAGTGATTAGGTAAGGTTTTAAATTATTCAGGAACGAACACCTTTGAAGACCTGGACATCAAATAATCCATCATTCTGGAGGAAGTTGACTTCACGAGTCGTGTGAATCACGACAACCGCGTGGTTATGTATGCCGACCCAGTCACATATCAACCGTCTCAGCATGATCCTTCGTTAGCAACTTGTAAGCCCCGTAGACTGCCGTGGACACCCAGAACACCGACACCAAAATGGTATTGGCGAATTTCGACGTTATGCTGAATGCCCTGCTCTGTTGTGCACGCGATTGAAGTTGTAGTATCCGCTTTGAATCACCTGCACACAATATGCAGTACACGTTGTCCGGTTGCCTGTTGGGATCGTCAATGATATCCTTCGCCTGGTTAGATAAGCTAATGGGTAACCGCTAATTTTTTTACTACACCAGGACTTCAGTTACCGAGGCTTAATTAACATGATTCATCTTGATCCTGTTTAGCACCAACACCATGAAAACATCATTCCAATATTTAGGATGGTAGGAGACAGCTGCAACTAGGTGCAAGAGCCCTCGGTCTCTTCATTCTTGAATGTCCCTGCCACGACCTACTCCGACAGAAGTTGTGACAGTGTCTGTTGCATGTATCAACAAGCTCAAGGTCTGTGTATACTATATTCCGAGGTCAACGGCCTTAAGGGCTGCTTACCATGAGTTGCAAGCGCAAAAAAAAGAAGACCGACCTGCCTGGTCAAGAAATTGGAGAAGGACTTGAAACGCTACTGCATGGTCGACTCTATTCCAGAGTTTCGCACCAGTAAATTGCATGCAGACTGATATCGAGAGCTGACGTATCGGTTCGCTTTACGCAAGTGCAAGGACGAGGTCGTAAGATTTACAGTGTACTCCATTGTCGACACAATGACTGTTTTGGTACGACTGTGAATCGTGACCAGAATGCGTCCAAGAACATCCTGCTCCTGCCTCTATCATATTTCCTGGGCAAGATCGTCATCCGGCATTCTGTTGACAAAGACCATAAGATTTAGTGTCGTTTAGTGCCCTCGGGTTACTAGGCGATAGCTTGTTGATTCTCCAGCGTTAGTACTTGGATATGCGGCATTGACGTCTTTCGTTGGAGTGAAAAATGTCTCCCAGGTATTAACTTGATTTAGGCAGTAGCAGAACACTCGATTCAAACCATTAACCATGATGAAGCAACGGTAGGAGCATTTGAGCACATCGACAAGTTGCTGTAAACAATATCCTTTTATTAGTACTGGATCCTCTATCTACAAGTTGTAGCTGCAACGCTATCCGCATCTCAGTATTCTGCGGTGCCGCAGTCTTCTTTACTCACTTTATAAGAGCTGAACGAAAGAAATACATAATTGCTTTCAATTTCTCCCGTTAATCGATTATCGTCTCAAGTGACAGTGGTCGGTAGCGAGCGATACTCCCTTGACGTTTCTTGACAATAGTAAATTTGTGATGTCTCCTCGTAACACTCCAGAAGCGTATTGAAATATGCCCTGTATTAAAATTCGTCGTGTGTAAGTGGAGCAAGGTACTACTTTCGGAGGTCATTCAAGCGTAGATCGTCTTGTTACGTACTTCACGATATTAATGAGAGTCTATGACAGCGACGTCTACTATTAACCACTCCAAAGAGCATGTTTGGAAGCAATATTACATGTTTAAAAAGTGAATGCAAGCCTCCAGCCCACACTCGCTTCGCTAACGTCCAACCGATTGGTATCTTATCTGGAGACGCTCTTGTTCTCGTCCTTGGCGAAAGCAGGGTCGAACTGACGTGACTGGTTGATGGCATTGCGGTGCAGGTTGGCGAACCGGAAGCGACGTGCGCGCCAGTCAGCGCCGTCCTCGCTCTGGTAGTGCATGGAACTGTTGCGCTTGCTCTTGTCGAAGCACACGTCCGGGTTGTGCAGCAGGTAGCGGCTGGCCGAGGCGCCAGCGGCCACGGCGGCGAAGCTGCAGATGATGACAACAGGGAACGTGCCGCTGTCGGTGGTCCAGAGCTTAAAGAGACCCATACTGGAACGTGCTGCCTTGGCGGACATGGTGGTGAGGTGGGTGATTTGAAGTGGTCGGGAGAGTGCAAAATGTGCAATAAGCTTTTCTCGACGAATCTTTGGTGACCCAACGCCACTTCCGACGATATTGACGCCGCGTTGAACAGCTTGAGCCATGTAATTGCATGTTCGCTATAGATACGCGATTTGGTGCGTGTCTAGGACGGAGAGGGCTCCGTGATTTGCGTACTTCAAAATGTGAAGTAACAAGAAATGCCCAGTCAAGATGATCGGTTCTCAAGTGGTTAACTTGCCCGAGCTGAAGCTGCGAGCAGACAAGTACATGGAGGTGCAGGACACGTACAACCGCTGTTCCGATTATATTGTGGTGGCAGATTTCGATGATCGTCATCACGAGATCAGCGCTTTGGTCTCCCACCTGAATTTGCAGTTCGTTTAACGAGACGACGGAGTTCTTTCGGGTGTGCGCCTTTTCACTCAGGTGCGTGTCCATGCCTTCTCATAGATGCAGTCAGCCAGCACCGCCGGAAACAGGATTGTGCCTCAACTCGAGTCAACTCAAACATAATTTCAATATCCACACCGCATTTCCCTGCAGCGACAGCGTCGCCACACCCTGACTCACGTGCTAATTTGAACTTTCGTGGATTGAAAACCACCACGATGCATGTAGTTTATTTCGCGTCGGTGTTGCCTTTTAGCTTGCGATGCCGCTGCAGAAGCAGCTCTGTTGTAGTTTAGTCTTTAGACTTGAAATTGCAGGAGTCTGGGGGGTCGAATCTGAACCTCCCCAATGCAACCGTGCACAGAATGCAAGGCACACGAGATGGTCGACTACATCCTAATGCCGAAACAACCGATGGAGTGAATCACCGCCCCACACTTAATCGAACCGATCGACTTGATCGTTGCAGTCGGTGGAACAAAACGCCATCCGACAATAAAAAGTAAGAGTCACGGCTAGCGGATCTCGTTCATCATGGATTACTACAGCGCTATAGCGATGCCCTATTGCTCCCGTGTGTTGGTGGCTCGACTAACATCCTAGACTAACTTGTTAACAGGAAGCGCGCGCAGATAGATATGCGGGTGCTGTTGAAGTAACATTGTTAAATACCGGTTTATGGATAGTTCAGCTCCAAAGTTACTTCAGTGTTCGAAGAAACGCGTCGTGCGTATCTCTGCAAGGCACAGGTTCAAACAGAGTTTGTATGGGGCGAATCCAGCGGAAGTTCTTACAGCGGGCGTCGCACCCCGATCTCTGAAGTTAAACGCAAGGCCGATATTCTGCGTATCTCTTGCATCGCGCGCTCGAACGTGTGGCTAGCCTAGTCGCAATATACAGCAGTGGCGACCGCCGAGCAATAACTCGTCCATTGCACATTTTGCACTCTCCCGACCACTTCAAATCACCCACCTCACCACCATGTCCGCCAAGGCAGCACGTTCCAGTATGGGTCTCTTTAAGCTCTGGACCACCGACAGCGGCACGTTCCCTGTTGTCATCATCTGCAGCTTCGCCGCCGTGGCCGCTGGCGCCTCGGCCAGCCGCTACCTGCTGCACAACCCGGACGTGTGCTTCGACAAGAGCAAGCGCAACAGTTCCATGCACTACCAGAGCGAGGATGGCGCTGACTGGCGCGCACGTCGCTTCCGGTTCGCCAACCTGCACCGCAATGCCATCAACCAGTCACGTCAGTTCGACCCTGCTTTCGCCAAGGACGAGAACAAGAGCGTCTCCAGATAAGCGGCGCAAGCATGGAATTGTCTTGTACCTCTTTGACAAATAAAACTGTATTCTTTTTGGTGTCATATGCAACGCTACTTTATCCGTCACCGGTAATGGTTGAGGTTGACCACGGTTCAGCGTAATCTGTGAGATTACCAATTGTTGTCCCAGCATTTCTTGACAGGCAGCTATTAACGTTAGACTTACAAGTCTCACTTGAGCACAGGGGTTAAAAGCTCACCTATCATTGTCGTAGCCTCATTCTTCATTTATCCCGCTTCGGAAAACTGCATTTACTGCCAACAAACGACGCCAACCACCGAATAATGGTTGCCAAAGGAACGCGCGCTGCTAAGGGCTTGATCAACCTTTGGACCACGGATCGCGGTACTTTCCCCATTGTGTTATTTGTCGGCATCGCTATGGCTGGTGCTATAGGCAATGGTATTCGGCATCTCGTGAACAATCCGGACGTGTGTCTAACCAAGTCCAAGCGGGGTAACGCTATGCACTATGACCAAGACCAAGGTGCTGAGTGGCAAGCCCAGCGCTCGCGTTTCGCCAACTGGGATAAAAATCCTGTCAACCAGTCGCGCCTGGAAAACAGGGGCACCTAATAGATCACGTTGACCCGAGGCTTACTGTCGCTTACAAGAGCAGTGACTCTATACACTTCTTCCTTTGCATAGATCACTACCCTGTGTAAAAACAGAAGATAAACAAAATGAGAACCACCACAACGTATCCCGGTTGAAACCCTGGTTGTGTGTGACAGTTGTGCAATTCAACCAAAAAATATTCTCGATACGTGATTTAAAGCTGTAATGTCGTTTGCTCCAGATGTGACGGTGATTCAGCTCATTTCGATGCACTACCTTTCGAAGCTGAGTTTCGTTCCAATTTCAAGCGTAAGTTCACGTTCGTCTGTTGTTCTGTTGATATGGACAGAGTAGTTTCGCTTGAAACTTGTTGTATACCAACCAAGCAGACCAAGTCTGCTATACTGTTGAGTTAGTTTATACCCACAATACAAAGCTACAGACATTCAGTTGGATGCGACATCACAGCCTTGTTTGTGAGAGCAAATGGAGGGCATGTCATTGACATGTTTGCCAATCTGACAATGTCAGGTTGGTAAACTCACGATTATCCATTAACCTTCTAGCGCTGTTGGATATGAAGCCCTCAACGCTATACATGGACTCCCGAGTTCATTCAGCAATCTTCGAGCTTCAGAACTTCACTTCAATTCCTACAAGTTTTCACTTCCACTATCTACTTAGTACTCGCAAGGATTGTTGGCAACAATCCTTGCAAAACAATTGTTGCTAAGGGAACTCGCGCAAACAAGGACCTACTGAGCCTCTGCAACACCTATCCGGTAGTGTTCTTCGTAAGTACCGCCACGACCCCCGCCATCGGCGCCCCGCTACCTCATAAACAACCCAGATAGTGTCTAGACAAGTCCAAACGCAGCAATTTCATGCACTATAACGCACTGATTGGCGAGCTCGACGCTTTCGAAACCGCTTTCGAGAAAGAGGAGAACAATAATGTCAACCGAGCGTAAGCAGTGGTCTATCTCAGATAACCCTCCCAATACATGTAATCATTGATGACCTCGAACACCAGCAAGCATTGTTATTTTATTCATTCATCTTGCCAAACAGACATCCCCCTCTCCAATCGATTTACTTCAACTGTCATCATTTTCAACAGGGACAGCGGGCAACAAGTTCAGATGGCTACATCTGTCAATCGGTATAAAGCAGCCACTGGAAGTACCATGCAGCGAGCCGAAGAGCGCACGTCGTCAACAACGGCGTCGGAAGACGAGGAGGCGGAGTTGGAGCAGATGGACGAGCATTCGTCGCTACGACAAGGCGCAGCAAGCGACGATCATTCGCCTCCGTCATCGCTGCAGAAGCCCGAGAAGCTCAAGAAGAATGACGACGACGCGCGGCCCAGTGCGAATGGCGCGCTACGTCAGGGATCGGCACCTCGGCTCCTGTCCATGGAGAGTGTTGGTCTCATCGCGCAGTACGCAGCCGTCGGACTGGTCTACGGTGTGCTTCCTAGCACCATCACGCCATTCCTCACCTACTACCTTAACATGGAAGGCACTGCCACGACGTCTGCGCGGGCGCTCATTTCCATTCCCTGGAGCTTTAAGGTCTTCATCGGTGTGCTGTCAGATTGCGTGCCGCTCTTCGGGTACAGACGCCGACCGTACATGGTAATGGGTTGGTCCGTGACAGTACTGTGTCTTCTGGCCATGGCGGCGTCGCCACTGGAAGAACCATACTTTCCAGACCCAGAGATGAGGAAGATTAAGCCGAATGAGTACTCGCTGGAGATGGTGCAGTCGCTTAATAAGAGCGCACCCAGTAGCGGAGCAAAGTACATTGTGTTTATGATGTTCGCGACACTGGGATATTTGTTTGCGGATGTAGCAGCGGATGCTGTAGTGGTCGAGTATGCTCAGCGTGAACCAGAGGAGACGCGTGGACGCACCCAGACGGCGATTTATACCGTGCGTACGCTGTTTAATGTGGTGGCACAAGCTATCACGGGTTTTGGATTAAGTTCGTCGGACTATGGCGGCAGTTTTGACTTTGGAATTTCGTTCCCGGACACGATGATGTTGTTGGCACTGTTTTGTCTCCCTGTAATCCCGATGACGTGGATGTTCGTGCGTGAAGAGGTGGTGAAGGAGCGACCGACGTTCAAGAAGTACATTGGAGATTTGTGGGCCGCTATCCAGAGTCGTGCAATATACCAGGTGATTGCCTATAGCTTCTTATCAGGAGTGTTCAGCGGATTTACATACGTGGCACAAGATCCAATGACTTCGTATTGGGTGCACGCGACGAGTTTTAATTTAAGTCTCAGCAGCATTTTTGGCAGCTTTGTTACGGTGGTCACGCTCACGTTGACAGGCAAGTATGGATTGCATTGGAACTGGAGAACGATGCAAGTAGTCACCATGGTAAGCGTGATCGCACTCGACGCCATGTGCACCATGCTGGTGACATGGGATATTGTGCGTAAACAGTGGTTTTGGCTGGGAGTACCGATTGTCGAGGCAGTACCAGATGCTGTGGGGTTTATCATCTCGACGTATGTAGTCGTGGAACTTGCAGGCCACGGTAATGAAGGAGCTATCTACGGCCTATTGACAACAGTGAGTAACCTTGGTGGACCGTTCGCTCTCACTTTGACAAAGAACGTGAATGCTGCTTTCAAAGTGTACAACGAAGACATTCTGAACGACACGGACGAGGTGCGTCGCGACGTGACCATTACAATCGCGATATCATACGTGATGAAGCTGCTAGCGCTTCTCTTTCTTCCGTTGTTACCTCGGCAGAAGACTGAAGCGCAGGCTCTCAAGAGATCAGGCGGAAGTAGTCGACGCATGGGTGTCTTTACCATTTCTTATCTGTCGTTTGCGCTCGTGTGGGCAATTTTGACAAATTTGTTGGGAATATTCGAAAGCACTCGCTGCTGGGTCATCACAGGCGGTTGCAAGGAATAGCTAGAAGAAGCCAACGAGCTGTTTAGCTCCACTGTGTGCCATTTGTTTTGAGCCTTTTATCTCGTTTAGCTTTTGGTTTCAATTTCAACTTTTCATACATTGTCGGGGTAGCGACGTTACAGTTATTTAACACAAAAGTAACGTTAAATGCGTTAAGTAAAGCTTATAACTACGTCACTAGCGCTCTGGGCGCCCGCTACGCGGACGCTTGGACATGGTTGGTCCCAGTAGTTTGGTTAAGGTTAATAAAGACCTGTAAGTTGGAAATAATTGTAGGTTCAAGTTTTTAACATGAAAACCACAAAGATAAAAAGTAAGAGATTTTATTCATGAAAATATGAAATTATGCACTTAGAAATCGAAGATCTCCCGATAGACAATGTTCTTGGTGTGTATGTTCCCGTCTTCGTCGATGGCTTCCGGGTTCACTGCTATCTTGATCGCCTTCCGTGAAGTCACCCTCGACAACGCTACGTACAGCTGTCCATGCGCGAACACAGGGGACTCGAGGTAGATCCCCACGTGGTGGATAGATTGTCCTTGGGCCTTGTTGATCGTCATCGCAAAAGCCGGAACCACAGGAAACTGTTTTCGCCGAAGCTTGAACGGGAATTCCTTGTCGTCATCTTCATTGTAGAAGATGATACGTGGAATGAATACGCGCTTTCCCTTGAACGGCCCAGACATAATCGTAGCTTCAATGCTTCGCTCACGCAGTGACACTACTCGAAGGCGTGTTCCGTTACACAACCCTGCGTCGCTGTTCAGGTTGCGAATCATAATGATCGGAGTTCCAACTTTCAATACAATCCGGTGTGGTGGAATGCCGGAGAAATTCAGAGAGTTCAAGAACTCTGGCTCAAACATGTTTGGATCCGCAACACCTTCGAGACTGTCAACAGAGAGGTACTCTTTCGTTTCTCCTGAAAGACGCTCCGAGACCATGTCGTTAATTCGCCTTACACTTGCGTTCGTTGGTGCTAAAATGGCTCGTTCAACGAAGTACTCATCCGGGAGATTGTCATCACCAACACCAGGATACACTGCATCAATAAGCGCATTGACATTGCGCTTTCGCCTGTCCTCGTCAGGATCATCAAAACCTCGATCAGTAGGTGTTTCCGTTGGCGGTAGAAGATTGAAGTTTGGAGGTGATTCCATGGTTTCGTTCTCCTTGGTTTCTTCGTCATCCCATCGATCATCCGCTCGTGCACCTGGTATAATGCACATGTCGCGTGGAAGACAAATGTCGTTCTCACCAATTTCGGAGTTAACCGGATATCGACCCTCCCCAATCTGAAGTAAGAAGTCGGAAAATTCGGCCAATTCAGCGGCGCTTGCTGGATCCGGAGCCGTCTGAACACGCATGTTCTCAGTCAGACGCACTTGTCGTAAATGGCTCCACAGCGGGGAAGACTTGAAGCAAGCCTCCAGCGTTTCCGCCCGAGTAGCATCCTTCAAGACAGGCAGGATCTGTCGATGGTCTCCACTGAAAACCATGACCTTGCCTCCGAATGGCTCCAACTCGTTCTTCATAATATCCCGGAACGACCGATCCACAGCTTCGAAACACGCTCGATGCATCATAGGAGCTTCATCCCAGATGATTAAACTTGCCTTGCGGATCAGTTCTGCCTTTTGACTCTGCCAAGACAGGCTACATGTCGAAAACTCAGACAGTTTAAGAGGGATCCGAAACGTAGAATGTGCCGTGTGTCCTCCTGTCAACAACGTCGCTGCGATTCCACTGGAAGCCACTGCTATCGCTACCTTTCTCTGTAGACGAACATGAGCAAGTATCTGCTCCAGCAAGAACGATTTACCAGTTCCACCCGGGCCGTCCACAAAAAACAGCTTCTGTCCACCGACTGGGTGGTTTACAGCTTCGATGACTTGGTCAAAAATGTCTTTCTGGTTATCGTTCATCTGATCCGCAAGCGTCGCAGTTCTCTCGAGGTCGTCCGGTTCGTACGCTGCTACCTCCTGTGCGACGATATCCATAGGATCTGCTGACTGGCGAGCGACTTCATCAGAAACATCGCTGTACGTTTCAAGATCAGGAAGGCCATACATACTCAGCGTTTTCCCGTTCGAAATCAGATAGTCCGCCAACCACATCAAGCACTTATACTCTGCCATGCGCCAGCTAACATCCTCGTCACGGTCAAAGTTATTTTGCGCGTCTCTTTCCTGGATGGATCTGAAAAAGTCTTCTGACAAATCCTTTTTAAACCGATCCCACAGAGCAGAGGCATGGTCGGGTAGCGAGTAAACCAAAATGATTCCCAAAAGTTGGCGCAAAGCGGATGGCATCTTAAACGAAACTGCCTCAGCTAAGCATTCTTCCCATTCTTGATCATTCTCCAAATACCCAGCAGCCAGTGCTGCGTCGTGAAAGGTATCGTAAACCACTCCATTCACTGTGCGAATATCTTCGAATGATTTGGGTGATCGCCGATGGCACAGTAGAAGTCTAAGGTAAAACCGCTCTGGGTCTTGTGGCGAGACGTGTACCAATCTACCCAGCGAAGCAACGTATCTTCTGTACGGTACCCAATACTTCAACCGATCATCCCACCTGTACTTCACAGGCACATCCTTGTACAGCAAATCAGCGGTCCCTTCTGGGTCTTGCGTACACAAATTGAAAAATGCAGTCAACTTCGTTCGATCTCCTCGCCGGACCAAGTTCTGAAGCTGCGGAGTCGTTGCATGATCTCGATACGTCACCAGACTCATTCCTTCCAGGTGGATAGGAAGATTCACAACGGAATGTGAAGAACCTTGTGTGGGAAAGCCGAACAGCCGCATGCAAGCCTCTACCGGAGAAATATAGCGACCCAGCAAGTACTGGAGAATCTCGTTCGCCTGAATTTCCTCTCCTTCAATAGTGATCGTCGTCATATCCGAACCCTTGTAGACATACTTGTAGATGTACTTCACTGCCTTGTTTGTAGCGCAAACTTCAACGTTGATGTGGCAGTCATATTTTTGCGATAGAAATGGGTTGTAAGGCACGACCCACTGGTTGATCTTTGCGTTATCCCACACCTTCCCCTTGTGGCTCAGAATTCCTTCAGGTCGACGACGTCTCCTGTACGTAGGATACTTATCCTCAACCATTATCGTTTCTTCTGCGAACTGTTTGGGGAATTTCTTGGAGCATTTACCGTTCTTCATGCAGGGACAGTTGGGGTTTTGTTGCCCACAGGGACCGTGCAACATATTTGAAATGACGGTTTCATAGAGTTCAGGGTGTGTCTCCTTGTCTGGCAACTCTGCTGACGTCAACCGGTCGACATCCTCCGCCGTTACGGGCTTGTCTTCCGGGCGCATAATCAGCAGAATATGGGCATGTGGTAGACCACGTTTTTGATATTCCACCACGTGAACCCGGGCAGCTACAATACCCAGCAGGCCTTCGTCGAGGTCCTTGTTGAGGGTCTTCAGCTTCTGCATGAACACACGCGCAACAATGTCCGGTCGATCAGATGCCTTCTCTCCAGGTCTAAGATTTTCCTTGATTTCGGGCCAGTTGGGGTTACACGTCATGGTGATGAAAAGATTGGGTGCACCCGTCTCTCGAACTATAGCCATGGCATCCAGGAAACGCTGGTACATGTAGCGCGGCCCTCCTGTAAAGGTTGGAGGTATAATAACCTTGCGGCCGATGTTTTCTGCTTCAGGTTCAGTTGAGGCTACCCCTGTGTCCCGTGATTGTCGTGTAGTAGCCGTAGACCTACGTTGTGCCACTTCCTCATTTGCCGCCACTCTGTGTACATCGACAGATTCGTTCCGCAAGGCATCGGTGAGACCTTGTAGTGTTTCCAATCGGTACTGAAGTTGATTCTTTTCTATGAACCGCAGGCGTTCTTGCTCACATTTGGCCCATTGATCCACACAATACTGCTGCGTCAGGCGGCCTCCTCGGAGAATTAAAGAACTGCTCGCAGTCCGATCATGAAGAACATATGATTCGTACTCTCGAAGCGATATCGTCAGTGGTTTACCGTTACTGTCCACGGGGTCGCCCACATATAGAAGATCATATGTCCATCCTGGCTCTCCGTACGGAAACAGGAGAGGGTATTGAAGTGGATCGTAGCTCTCACTCGTTTCATAAATTCGTTTGAAGCCTCCCTGACGGGTATTCAAAATGATATCTCTGTGCTCGGCCGCTGCTCGATCAATAATGATAGCTGCCACTTCGGATGCAGTGGGTACATTGTGGGTACCCGGATTTGCGTTCCGCGCCACATGCAATCGAAGCCGGAGGTCCTCATCTCGAGGCAGAAACTCATTGAGACGCAGTGCAGGGTTATCACCAGGTCTTGCTTCACCAGCAACTAATTGGCGTGCAAACTCTTCCACGGCTGCTTGGTACGCCGGTCCAGCACGATCGATCAAAATTCTGCGAGCGTTCAGAAACTGTTGTGTGTACCCGTTGTGGGCAGTCATCACTTGGTCGATTTTTTCCAGTATGACTGGGTCCAATCCATCTGTCATCCCCATCCGGCTTGCTACGCGTGCTTCCATATCAGGATCATTAATGTATACTTGCGCAAACATTGGTCGGCGGTTGAGGGGCGGTAGTAGTGCTCCCATACGATGACAAACAGACCCCTGTACGCGGAAGTTGTATACACCACTTCGAGTTACCCTTTCGTCGACGTTTAGAGAGCGGGTACGTGAGGATCCCATTGATGTGAACGCAAAGACGTTGTTGTATGCGCGGATCGACTGTTTGAATCTCGGATTGCCAAAGAGTCTGTTAAGTTCAGCTGGAGCTTCGCGAGGGGGAGGAACAGTCACCAACCCCTTACGACAACAACTTCCTTCGGTTTCGTCGGGAAATTTCCAAGCGCCGCAGTGCTGACACACTCGTTCGTGCTCCAGGGTATCGTCCGTGTACCGGGAGAAATAATGGCGGCCACCTGGAATGGTAGATGGGTCGAACGCTTCGTAGTACGCAAGCCCTTTTTGTACTTTCGAGACCGGCGTCGAAATCGCTCTGCTTCTCGTCGTCGACCAAGTTCTTCCTCCGTCATGGCATCTCTTGTTGCTCGTCGAGCAGCGGCGTCTTCTTCTCGCATCGTCTGACGATCACTCTCCGCCATACATTCTCTTGTCGCTCTTCGAGCAGCGGCGTCCTCATCTCGCATTGCCTGACGATCTTCTTCCGTCATGGCATCTCTTGTTGCTCGTCGAGTAGCGGCGTCCTCATCTCGCATTGCCTGCCGCTCTTCCGATGACATACCTTCCCTGCGCTCCCGGTGCGCTTCAGCGTCTTGATATCTTTGTAGTTCTCGCTGTTCGCTTGAAAGCTCGCCCCTCTGACTACTATGAGAGACACGATTGGTTTCACGTAATTGTTCCACTTCACCGGGATTCATTAGCGCTCGCCGAGCTCTCGCACGTTGGGCATCTTGCTGCCGATCTCGATCTATTTGCGACTCCGATCGGTTAGCCCTGGCCCGACGTTTCCTCTCCGCATCTGCCGCACGAACGCGAGCTAATTGAGACGGCGTCATATTGGCTCGGGAACGCCTGGCCGTTGGACTCCGTCGTGGCTCTGGGTGATTATTATTGCAGGTTCCATGCCTACTGCAAACTCAGAGTTGGCAGGTCGTGGAGGTTCTGCGACTGTGGTTGCAGTATTGCCACCGTCGCATTTTGTTCTGACCCGATATCAACAGCCTGCAACGCGCTGACAACGGCCGGAATGGAGTCTGCATTCTCCTGTTCTCTCGTCTCAGACTGCTGCTTTCTAAACCGGATCAAAGCTGCACTGAGGTTCTTCATTCGTCGGCGTTTCGCAGCAGGTTCTTCGTGCCCATCTGGCGCACGATAGGCTGCTTTGATTTCTTCTTCGCTTCCATACTTGCGCTTTCTCGCCATTGTTCCTACAAACACTTAACACAAACCTACGTTAGTCTAAACTCTTACTTTCTTATTTGTCTACATCTTCGCGCTTCTTCTTGTGTTGGAAAAACGTGCGGTAAGCGGTTCCAGATGCCGCGGCAAAAAAATTCCTTTTACCGAAGTAAAAGGTCTCAGTTCACCGCTAAACAAAAGGTAAGCCATAAGCCCTCAAGTCACTGTCCCCAATGACACGGCAGGTCCGCGACCATGCCCCGTGGCTGTCCGCACGCGCCCTGTCGCGGACACAGAAGCACGGGACTGGGGTCACCCCCAAATCCAACGTGCCGGCCCCATACACGACCACTCTCCAAGGATAAGGCAGGCGGCCCGGCCAAGCCGGCTCTTCTCGCCACATGGATCTGCCTCAGCGCCTCGGCTGGGTATGAGACTTCCCATGCTGCTTGCGGGCAAACATGGGCGCCTCAGGGTCGCGGCTCCGGAGAGCAAAGGTGCGACAGGACTAAAACTTAGTACGGCAACGGGCTCCAGCTGCAACCTCCTTATCGCCCTCGTGTCCTGGAATTGTGCCTCCGGGGGTAGAAATCCCCGCCTCGGAAAGACACTTTTTGCCAGAGAGGAACGAAACTGTGACTCTACTGTAACGTTTGCTTCGAGAGGGTCGTCCTGGCAACTCTGGGCAGGGAATGGGCTCCTCTGGGGGCTGGCTAGGCCTCATCAGTATGGCCGTCTTAGGATACCCATCCCTCCGTGCAGTGGTGGATATCTCACCCAATGCACGGCTCCGGTTTCCCTCTCTAACGCGCACAGTAAGTCTTGGTTGCCCCAGAAGGTACCAGTTCTCCCAACAGGCGGAACTCCCGAAGCCGTAAAGACTTTATTAATACGTTAGTATGCTATGTGGCTACACCTACCTAAGTTCTCTGCGGCGCTCGCTTCCTCTTAGCTGCTCTAGAGCCCCGCCGTTCGCGCTCCTAGTGTCGTCGACGGCGCCGATTTTGAAATGGCGAAATGTGAATTTGAAATCCATTTAAGTTCGAGACAATTCGATTAGGTTCGAGATCCTTCGATTAAGTTCGAGATCGTTCATTAGGTTCGAAAAATCCGATTACGTTCGAATCGAGAACGTTCCAGATAAGTCCGAATCATAATGCGGACAGTGCTATTTTGTAATTTCTGGAAGAAAGTTCCAGTCAATAGGATAGGCGCAGTTGCTTTGATGGGTGAAAAATGTATACAGACGTGCACCAACAGAGATGCCAACCGAGAGGCTCAGTCCGGTGGAGAGGGGCGTGACGGAG
>VOQZ01001894.1:0-14079 GCA_008079305.1 Phytophthora palmivora
GTTTAGCTTTTGGTTTCAATTTCAACTTTCATACATTGTCGGGGTAGCGACGTTACAGTTATTTAACACAAAGTAACGTTAAATGCGTTAAGTAAAGCTTATAACTACGTCACTAGCGCTCTGGGCGCCCGCTACGCGGACGCTTGGACATGGTTGGTCCCAGTAGTTTGGTTAAGGTTAATAAAGACCTGTAAGTTGGAAATAATTGTAGGTTCAAGTTTTAACAACATGAAAACCACAAAGATAAAAGTAAGAGATTTTATTCATGAAAATATGAAATTATGCACTTAGAAATCGAAATCTCCCGATAGACAATGTTCTTGGTGTGTATGTTCCCGTCTTCGTCGATGGCTTCCGGGTTCACTGCTATCTTGATCGCCTTCCGTGAGTCACCCTCGACAACGCTACGTACAGCTGTCCATGCGCGAACACAGGGGACTCGAGGTAGATCCCCACGTGGTGGATAGATTGTCCTTGGGCCTTGTTGATCGTCATCGCAAAAGCCGGAACCACAGGAAAACTGTTTTCGCCGAACTTGAACGGAATTCCTTGTCGTCATCTTCATTGTAGAAGATGATACGTGGAATGAATACGCGCTTTCCCTTGAACGGCCCAGACATAATCGTAGCTTCAATGCTTCGCTCACGCAGTGACACTACTCGAAGGCGTGTTCCGTTACACAACCCTGCGTCGCTGTTCAGGTTGCGAATCATAATGATCGGAGTTCCAACTTTCAATACAATCCGGTGTGGTGGAATGCCGGAGAAATTCAGAGAGTTCAAGAACTCTGGCTCAAACATGTTTGATCCGCAAACACCTTCGAGACTGTCAACAGAGAGGTACTCTTTCGTTTCTCCTGAAGACGCTCCGAGACCATGTCGTTAATTCGCCTTACACTTGCGTTCGTTGGTGCTAAAATGGCTCGTTCAACGAAGTACTCATCCGGGAGATTGTCATCACCAACCCAGGATACACTGCATCAATAAGGCGCATTGACATTGCGCTTTCGCCTCCCTCGTCAGGATCATCAAAACCTCGATCAGTAGGTGTTTCCGTTGGCGGTAGAAGATTGAAGTTTGAGTTGATTCCATGGTTTTCGTTCTCCTTGGTTTCTTCGTCATCCCATCGATCATCCGCTCGTGCACCTGGTATAATGCACATGTCGCGTGGAAGACAAATGTCGTTTCTCACCATTTCGGAGTTACCGGATATCGACCCCCCAATCTGAAGTAAGAAGTCGGAAAATTCGGCCAATTCAGCGGCGCTTGCTGGATCCGGAGCGTCTGAACACGCATGTTCTCAGTCAGACGCACTTGTCGTAAATGGCTCCACAGCGGGGAAGACTTGAAGCAAGCCTCCAGCGTTTTCCGCCCGAGTAGCATCCTTCAAGACAGGCAGGATCTGTCGATGGTCTCCACTGAAAACCATGACCTTGCCTCCGAATGGCTCCAACTCTCGTTCTTCATAATATCCCGGAACGACCGATCCACAGCTTCGAAACACGCTCGATGCATCATAGGAGCTTCATCCCAGATGATTAAACTGCCTTGCGGATCAGTTCTGCCTTTTGACTCTGCCAAGACAGGCTACATGTCGAAAACTCAGACAGTTTAAGAGGGATCCGAAACGTAGAATGTGCCGTGTGTCCTCCTTCAACAACGTCGCTGCGATTCCACTGGAAGCCACTGCTATCGCTACCCTTTTCTCTGTAGACGAACATGAGCAAGTATCTGCTCCAGCAAGAACGATTTACCAGTTCCACCCGGGCCGTCCACAAAAACAGCTTCTGTCCACCCGACTGGGTGGTTTACAGCTTCGATGACTTGGTCAAAAATGTCTTTCTGGTTATCGTTCATCTGATCCGCAAGCGTCGCAGTTCTCTCGAGGTCGTCCGTTCGTACGCCTGCTACGCGGCTACCTCCTGTGCGCGACTTATCCATAGGATGTGCTGACTGGCGAGCGACTTCATCAGAAACATCGCTGTACGTTTCAAGATCAGGAAGGCCATACATACTCAGCGTTTTCCCGTTCGAAATCAGATAGTCCGCCAACCACATCAAGCACTTATACTCTGCCATGCGCCAGCTAACACCTCGTCACGGTCAAAGTTATTTTGCGCGTCTCTTTCCTGGATGGATCTGAAAAAGTCTTCTGACAAATCCTTTTAAAACCGATCCCACAGAGCAGAGGCATGGTCGGTAGCGAGTAAACCAATGATTCCCAAAGTTGGCGCAAAGCGGATGGCATCTTAAACGAAACTGCCTCAGCTAAGCATCTTCCCATTCTTGATCATTCTCCAAATACCCAGCAGCCAGTGCTGCGTCGTGAAAGGTATCGAAACCACTCCATTCACTGTGCGAATATCTTCGAATGATTTGGGTGATCGCCGATGGCACAGTAGAAGTCTAAGGTAAAACCGCTCTGGGTCTTGTGGCGAGACGTGTACCAATCTACCCAGCGAAGCAACGTATCTTCTGTACGGTACCACAATACTTCAACCGATCATCCCACCTGTACTTTCACGGCACATCCCTTGTACAGCAAATCAGCGGTCCCTTCTGGGTCTTGCGTACACAAATTAAAATTGAAAAGCAGTCAACTTCGTTCGATCTCCTCGCCGGACAAGTTCTGAAGCTGCGGAGTCGTTGCATGATCTCGATACGTCACCAGACTCATTCCTTCCAGGTGGATAG
Organism: Phytophthora palmivora; assembly: GCA_008079305.1. Classification (NCBI taxonomy): domain Eukaryota; phylum Oomycota; class Peronosporomycetes; order Peronosporales; family Peronosporaceae; genus Phytophthora; species Phytophthora palmivora. The sequence continues at coordinate 2,694 of VOQZ01001894.1, forward strand.
GAAGATTCACAACGGAATGTGAAGAACCTTTGTGTGGGAAAGCCGAACAGCCGCATGCAAGCCTCTACCGGAGAAATATAGCGACCCAGCAAGTACTGGAGAATCTCGTTCGCCTGAATTTCCTCTCCTTCAATAGTGATCGTCGTCATATCCGAACCCTTGTAGACTACTTGTAGATGTACTTCACTGCCTGTTTGTAGCGCAATACTTCAACGTTGATGTGGCAGTCATATTTCTGCGATAGAAATGGGTTGTAAGGCACGACCCACTGGTTGATCTTTGCGTTATCCCACACCTTCCCCTTGTGGCTCAGAATTCCTTCAGGTCGACGACGTCTCCTGTACGTAGGATACTTATCCTCAACCATTATCGTTTCTTCTGCGAACTGTTTGGGGAATTTCTTGGAGCATTTACCGTTCTTCATGCAGGGGCAGTGGGGTTTTGTTGCCCACAGGGACCGTGCAACATATTTGAAATGACGGTTTCATAGAGTTCAGGGTGTGTCTCCTTGTCTGGCAACTCTGCTGACGTCAACCGGTCGACATCCTCCGCCGTTACGGGCTTGTCTTCCGGGCGCATAATCAGCAGAATATGGGCATGTGGTAGACCACGTTTTTTGATATTCCACCACGTGAACCCGGGCAGCTACAATACCCAGCAGGCCTTCGTCGAGGTCCTTGTTGAGGGTCTTCAGCTTCTGCATGAACACACGCGCAACAATGTCCGGTCGATCAGATGCCTTCTCTCCAGGTCTAAGATTTTCCTTGATTTCGGGCCAGTTGGGGTTACACGTCATGGTGATGAAAAGATTGGGTGCACCCGTCTCTCGAACTATAGCCATGGCATCCAGGAAACGCTGGTACATGTAGCGCGGCCCTCCTGTAAAGGTTGGAGGTATAATAACCTTGCGGCCGATGTTTTCTGCTTCAGGTTCAGTTGAGTCTACCCCTGTGTCCCGTGATTGTCGTGTAGTAGCCGTAGACCTACGTTGTGCCACTTCCTCATTTGCCGCCACTCTGTGTACATCGACAGATTCGTTCCGCAAGGCATCGGTGAGACCTTGCAGTGTTTCCAATCGGTACTGAAGTTGATTCTTTTCTATGAACCGCAGGCGTTCTTGCTCACATTTGGCCCATTGATCCACACAATACTGCTGCGTCAGGCGGCCTCCTCGGAGAATTAAAGAACTGCTCGCAGTCCGATCATGAAGAACATATGATTCGTACTCTCGAAGCGATATCGTCAGTGGTTTACCGTTACTGTCCACGGGTCGCCCACATATGGAAGATCATATGTCCATCCTGGCTCTCCGTACGGAAACAGGAGAGGGTATTGAAGTGGATCGTAGCTCTCACTCGTTTCATAAATTCGTTTGAAGCCTCCCTGACGGGTATTCAAAATGATATCTCTGTGCTCGGCCGCTGCTCGATCAATAATGATAGCTGCCACTTCGGATGCAGTGGGTACATTGTGGGTACCCGGATTTGCGTTCCGCGCCACATGCAATCGAAGCCGGAGGTCCTCATCTCGAGGCAGAAACTCATTGAGACGCAGTGCAGGGTTATCACCAGGTCTTGCTTCACCAGCAACTAATTGGCGTGCAAACTCTTCCACGGCTGCTTGGTACGCCGGTCCAGCACGATCGATCAAAATTCTGCGAGCGTTCAGAAACTGTTGTGTGTACCCGTTGTGGGCAGTCATCACTTGGTCGATTTTTTCCAGTATGACTGGGTCCAATCCATCTGTCATCCCCATCCGGCTTGCTACGCGTGCTTCCATATCAGGATCATTAATGTATACTTGCGCAAACATTGGTCGGCGGTTGAGGGGCGGTAGTAGTGCTCCCATACGATGACAAACAGACCCCTGTACGCGGAAGTTGTATACACCACTTCGAGTTACCCTTTCGTCGACGTTGAGAGAGCGGGTACGTGAGGATCCCATTGATGTGAACGCAAAGACGTTGTTGTATGCGCGGATCGACTGTTTGAATCTCGGATTGCCAAAGAGTCTGTTAAGTTCAGCTGGAGCTTCGCGAGGGGGAGGAACAGTCACCAACCCCTTACGACAACAACTTCCTTCGGTTTCGTCGGGAAATTTCCAAGCGCCGCAGTGCTGACACACTCGTTCGTGCTCCAGGGTATCGTCCGTGTACCGGGAGAAATAATGGCGGCCACCTGGAATGGTAGATGGGTCGAACGCTTCGTAGTACGCAAGCCCTTTTTGGTACTTTCGAGACCGGCGTCGAAATCGCTCTGCTTCTCGTCGTCGACCAAGTTCTTCCTCCGTCATGGCATCTCTTGTTGCTCGTCGAGCAGCGGCATCTTCTTCTCGCATCGTCTGACGATCACTCTCCGCCATACATTCTCTTGTCGCTCTTCGAGCAGCGGCGTCCTCATCTCGCATTGCCTGACGATCTTCTTCCGTCATGGCATCTCTTGTTGCTCGTCGAGTAGCGGCGTCCTCATCTCGCATGCCTGCCGCTCTTCCGATGACATACCTTCCCTGCGCTCCCGGTGCGCTTCAGCGTCTTGATATCTTTGTAGTTCTCGCTGTTCGCTTGAAAGCTCGCCCCTCTGACTACTATGAGAGACACGATTGGTTTCACGTAATTGTTCCACTTCACCGGGATTCATTAGCGCTCGCCGAGCTCTCGCACGTTGGGCATCTTGCTGCCGATCTCGATCTATTTGCGACTCCGATCGGTTAGCCTGGCCCGACGTTTCCTCTCCGCATCTGCCGCACGAACGCGAGCTAATTGAGACGGCGTCATATTGGCTCGGGAACGCCTGGCCGTTGGACTCCGTCGTGGCTCTGGGTGATTATTTATTGCAGGTTCCATGCCTACTGCAAACTCAGAGTTGGCAGGTCGTGGAGGTTCTGCGACTGTGGTTGCAGTATTTGCCACCGTCGCATTTTGTTCTGACCCGATATCAACAGCCTGCAACGCGCTGACAACGGCCGGAATGGAGTCTGCATTCTCCTGTTCTCTCGTCTCAGACTGCTGCTTTCTAAACCGGATCAAAGCTGCACTGAGGTTCTTCATTCGTCGGCGTTTCGCAGCAGGTTCTTCGTGCCCATCTGGCGCACGATAGGCTGCTTTGATTTCTTCTTCGCTTCCATACTTGCGCTTTCTCGCCATTGTTCCTACAAACACTTAACACAAACCTACGTTAGTCTAAACTCTTACTTTCTTATTTGTCTACATCTTCGCGCTTCTTCTTGTGTTGGAAAAACGTGCGGTAAGCGGTTCCAGATGCCGCGGCAAAAAAATTTCCTTTTACCGAAGTAAAAGGTCTCAGTTCACCGCTAAACAAAAGGTAAGCCATAAGCCCTCAAGTCACTGTCCCCAATGACTCGGCAGGTCCGCGACCATGCCCCGTGGCTGTCCGCACGCGCCCTGTCGCGGACACAGAAGCACGGGACTGGGGTCACCCCCAAATCCAACGTGCCGGCCCCATACACGACCACTCTCCGAGGATAAGGCAGGCGGCCCGGCCAAGCCGGCTCTTCTCGCCACATGGATCTGCCTCAGCGCCTCGGCTGGGTATGAGACTTCCCATGCTGCTTGCGGGCAAACATGGGCGCCTCAGGGTCGCGGCTCCGGAGAGCAAAGGTGCGACAGGACTAAAACTTAGTACGGCAACGGGCTCCAGCTGCAACCTCCTTATCGCCCTCGTGTCCTGGAATTGTGCCTCCGGGGTAGAAATCCCCGCCTCGGAAAGACACTTTTTGCCAGAGAGGAACGAAACTGTGACTCTACTGTAACGTTTGCTTCGAGAGGGTCGTCCTGGCAACTCTGGGCAGGGAATGGGCTCCTCTGGGGGCTGGCTAGGCCTCATCAGTATGGCCGTCTTAGGATACCCATCCCTCCGTGCAGTGGTGGATATCTCACCCAATGCACGGCTCCGGTTTCCCTCTCTAACGCGCACAGTAAGTCTTGGTTGCCCCAGAAGGTACCAGTTCTCCCAACAGGCGGAACTCCCGAAGCCGTAAAGACTTTATTAATACGTTAATATGCTATGTGGCTACACCTACCTAAGTTCTCTGCGGCGCTCGCTTCCTCTTAGCTGCTCTAGAGCCCCGCGCCGTTCGCGCTCCTAGTGTCGTCGACGGCGCCGATTTTGAAATGGCGAAATGTGAATTTGAAATCCATTTAAGTTCGAGACAATTCGATTAGGTTCGAGATCCTTCGATTAAGTTCGAGATCGTTCAGTTAGGTTCGAAAAATCCGATTACGTTCGAATCGAGAACGTTCCAGATAAGTCCGAATCATAATGCGGACAGTGCTATTTTTGTAATTTCTGGAAAGAAAGTTCCAGTCAATAGGATAGGTGCAGTTGCTTTGATGGGTGAAAAATGTATACAGACCGCACCAAAAAGATGCCAACCGAGAGGCTCAGTCCGGTGAGAGGTCGTGACGAGTGACGGACGGACAGACAGACAGACAGACAGACAGACAGACAGGCTCCAATTTTAAGGTGCGGGAAACTAGCGCTCTGGGCGCCCGCTACGCGGACGCTTGGACATGGTTGGTCCCAGTAGTTTGGTTAAGGTTAATAAAGACCTGTAAGTTGGAAATAATTGTAGGTTCAAGTTTTTAACATGAAAACCACAAAGATAAAAAGTAAGAGATTTTATTCATGAAAATATGAAATTATGCACTTAGAAATCGAAGATCTCCCGATAGACAATGTTCTTGGTGTGTATGTTCCCGTCTTCGTCGATGGCTTCCGGGTCCACTGCTATCTTGATCGCCTTCCGTGAAGTCACCCTCGACAACGCTACGTACAGCTGTCCATGCGCGAACACAGGGGACTCGAGGTAGATCCCCACGTGGTGGATAGATTGTCCTTGGGCCTTGTTGATCGTCATCGCAAAAGCCGGAACCACAGGAAACTGTTTTCGCCGAAGCTTGAACGGGAATTCCTTGTCGTCATCTTCATTGTAGAAGATGATACGTGGAATGAATACGCGCTTTCCCTTGAACGGCCCAGACATAATCGTAGCTTCAATGCTTCGCTCACGCAGTGACACTACTCGAAGGCGTGTTCCGTTACACAACCCTGCGTCGCTGTTCAGGTTGCGAATCATAATGATCGGAGTTCCAACTTTCAATACAATCCGGTGTGGTGGAATGCCGGAGAAATTCAGAGAGTTCAAGAACTCTGGCTCAAACATGTTTGGATCCGCAACACCTTCGAGACTGTCAACAGAGAGGTACTCTTTCGTTTCTCCTGAAAGACGCTCCGAGACCATGTCGTTAATTCGCCTTACACTTGCGTTCGTTGGTGCTAAAATGGCTCGTTCAACGAAGTACTCATCCGGGAGATTGTCATCACCAACACCAGGATACACTGCATCAATAAGCGCATTGACATTGCGCTTTCGCCTGTCCTCGTCAGGATCATCAAAACCTCGATCAGTAGGTGTTTCCGTTGGCGGTAGAAGATTGAAGTTTGGAGGTGATTCCATGGTTTCGTTCTCCTTGGTTTCTTCGTCATCCCATCGATCATCCGCTCGTGCACCTGGTATAATGCACATGTCGCGTGGAAGACATATGTCGTTCTCACCAATTTCGGAGTTAACCGGATATCGACCCTCCCCAATCTGAAGTAAGAAGTCGGAAAACTCGGCCAATTCAGCGGCGCTTGCTGGATCCGGAGCCGTCTGAACACGCATGTTCTCAGTCAGACGCACTTGTTGTAAATGGCTCCACAGCGGGGAAGACTTGAAGCAAGCCTCCAGCGTTTCCGCCCGAGTAGCATCCTTCAAGACAGGCAGGATCTGTCGATGGTCTCCACTGAAAACCATGACCTTGCCTCCGAATGGCTCCAACTCGTTCTTCATAATATCCCGGAACGACCGATCCACAGCTTCGAAACACGCTCGATGCATCATAGGAGCTTCATCCCAGATGATTAAACTTGCCTTGCGGATCAGTTCTGCCTTTTGACTCTGCCAAGACAGGCTACATGTCGAAAACTCAGACAGTTTAAGCGGGATCCGAAACGTAGAATGTGCCGTGTGTCCTCCTGTCAACAACGTCGCTGCGATTCCACTGGAAGCCACTGCTATCGCCACCTTTCTCTGTAGACGAACATGAGCAAGTATCTGCTCCAGCAAGAACGATTTGCCAGTTCCACCCGGGCCGTCCACAAAAAACAGCTTCTGTCCACCGACTGGGTGGTTACAGCTTCGATGACTTGGTCAAAAATGTCTTTCTGGTTCTCGTTCATCTGATCCGCAAGCGTCGCAGTTCTCTCGAGGTCGTCCGGTTCGTACGCTGCTACCTCCTGTGCGACGATATCCATAGGATCTGCTGACTGGCGAGCGACTTCATCAGAAACATCGCTGTACGTTTCAAGGTCAGGAAGGCCATACATACTCAGCGTTTTCCCGTTCGAAATCAGATAGTCCGCCAACCACATCAGGCACTTATACTCTGCCATGCGCCAGCTAACATCCTCGTCACGGTCAAAGTTATTTTGCGCGTCTCTTTCCTGGATGGATCTGAAAAAGTCTTCTGACAAATCCTTCTTAAACCGATCCCACAGAGCAGAAGCATGGTCAGGTAGCGAATAAACCAAAATGATTCCCAAAAGTTGTCGCAAAGCGGATGGCATCTTAAACGAAACTGCCTCCGCTAAGCATTCTTCCCACTCTTGATCATTCTCCAAATACCCAGCAGCCAGTGCTGCGTCGTGAAAGGTATCGTAAACCACTCCATTCACTGTGCGAATATCTTCGAATGATTTGGGTGATCGCCGATGGCACAGTAGAAGTCTAAGGTAAAACCGCTCTGGGTCTTGTGGCGAGACGTGTACCAATCTACCCAGCGAAGCAACGTATCTTCTGTACGGTACCCAATACTTCAACCGATCATCCCACCTGTACTTCACAGGCACATCCTTGTACAGCAAATCAGCGGTCCCTTCTGGGTCTTGCGTACACAAATTGAAAAATGCAGTCAACTTCGTTCGATCTCCTCGCCGGACCAAGTTCTGAAGCTGCGGAGTCGTTGCATGATCTCGATACGTCACCAGACTCATTCCTTCCAGGTGGATAGGAAGATTCACAACGGCATGTGAAGAACCTTGTGTGGGAAAGCCGAACAGCCGCATGCAAGCCTCTACCGGAGAAATATAGCGACCCAGCAAGTACTGGAGAATCTCGTTCGCCTGAATTTCCTCTCCTTCAATAGTGATCGTCGTCATATCCGAACCCTTGTAGACATACTTGTAGATGTACTTCACTGCCTTGTTTGTAGCGCATACTTCAACGTTGATGTGGCAGTCATATTTTTGCGATAGAAATGGGTTGTAAGGCACGACCCACTGGTTGATCTTTGCGTTATCCCACACCTTCCCCTTGTGGCTCAGAATTCCTTCAGGTCGACGACGTCTCCTGTACGTAGGATACTTATCCTCAACCATTATCGTTTCTTCTGCGAACTGTTTGGGGAATTTCTTGGAGCATTTACCGTTCTTCATGCAGGGCAGTTAGGGTTTTGTTGCCCACAGGACCGTGCAACATATTTGAAATGACGGTTTCATAGAGTTCAGGGTGTGTCTCCTTGTCTGGCAACTCTGCTGACGTCAACCGGTCGACATCCTCCGCCGTTACGGGCTTGTCTTCCGGGCGCATAATCAGCAGAATATGGGCATGTGGTAGACCACGTTTTTGATATTCCACCACGTGAACCCGGGCAGCTACAATACCCAGCAGGCCTTCGTCGAGGTCCTTGTTGAGGGTCTTCAGCTTCTGCATGAACACACGCGCAACAATGTCCGGTCGATCAGATGCCTTCTCTCCAGGTCTAAGATTTTCCTTGATTTCAGGCCAGTTGGGGTTACACGTCATGGTGATGAAAAGATTGGGTGCACCCGTCTCTCGAACTATAGCCATGGCATCCAGGAAACGCTGGTACATGTAGCGCGGCCCTCCCGTAAAGGTTGGAGGTATAATAACCTTACGCCGATGTTCTGCTTCAGGTTCAGTTGAGTCTACCCCTGTGTCCCGTGATTGCCGTGTAGTAGCCGTAGACCTACGTTGTGCCACTTCCTCATTTGCCGCCACTCTGTGTACATCGACAGATTCGTTCCGCAAGGCATCGGTGAGACCTTGCAGTGTTTCCAATCGGTACTGAAGTTGATTCTTTTCTATGAACCGCAGGCGTTCTTGCTCACATTTGGCCCATTGATCCACACAATACTGCTGCGTCAGGCGGCCTCCTCGGAGAATTAAAGAACTGCTCGCAGTCCGATCATGAAGAACATACGATTCGTACTCTCGAAGCGACATCGTCAGTGGTTTACCGTTACTGTCCACGGGGTCGCCCACATATGGAAGATCATATGTCCATCCTGGCTCTCCGTACGGAAACAGGAGAGGGTATTGAAGTGGATCGTAGCTCTCACTCGTTTCATAAATTCGTTTGAAGCCTCCCTGACGGGTATTCAAAATGATATCTCTGTGCTCGGCCGCTGCTCGATCAATAATGATAGCTGCCACTTCGGATGCAGTGGGTACATTGTGGGTACCCGGATTTGCGTTCCGCGCCACATGCAATCGAAGCCGGAGTCCTCATCTCGAGGCAGAAACTCATTGAGACGCAGTGCAGGGTTATCACCAGGTCTTGCTTCACCAGCAACTAATTGCCGTGCAAACTCTCCACGGCTGCTTGGTACGCCGGTCCAGCACGATCGATCAAAATTCTGCGAGCGTTCAGAAACTGTTGTGTGTACCCGTTGTGGGCAGTCATCACTGGTCGATTTTTTCCAGTATGACTGGGTCCAATCCATCTGTCATCCCCATCCGGCTTGCTACGCGTGCTTCCATATCCGGATCATTAATGTATACTTGCGCAAACATTGGTCGGCGGTTGAGGGGCGGTAGTAGTGCTCCCATACGATGACAAACAGACCCCTGTACGCGGAAGTTGTATACACCACTTCGAGTTACCCTTTCGTCGACGTTGAGAGAGCGGGTACGTGAGGATCCCATTGATGTGAACGCAAAGACGTTGTTGTATGCGCGGATCGACTGTTTGAATCTCGGATTGCCAAAGAGTCTGTTAAGTTCAGCTGGAGCTTCGCGAGGGGAGGAACAGTCACCAACCCCTTACGACAACAACTTCCTTCGGTTTCGTCGGAAATTTCCAAGCGCCGCAGTGCTGACACACTCGTTCGTGCTCCAGGGTATCGTCCGTGTACCGGGAGAAATAATGGCGGCCACCTGGAATGGTAGATGGGTCGAACGCTTCGTAGTACGCAAGCCCTTTTTGGTACTTTCGAGACCGGCGTCGAAATCGCTCTGCTTCTCGTCGTCGACCAAGTTCTTCCTCCGTCATGGCATCTCTTGTTGCTCGGAGCAGCGGCATCTTCTTCTCGCATCGTCTGACGATCACTCTCCGCCATACATTCTCTTGTCGCTCTTCGAGCAGCGGCGTCCTCATCTCGCATTGCCTGACGATCTTCTTCCGTCATGGCATCTCTTGTTGCTCGTCGAGTAGCGGCGTCCTCATCTCGCATGCCTGCCGCTCTTCCGATGACATACCTTCCCTGCGCTCCCGGTGCGCTTCAGCGTCTTGATATCTTTGTAGTTCTCGCTGTTCGCTTGAAAGCTCGCCCTCTGACTACTATGAGAGACACGATTGGTTTCACGTAATTGTTCCACTTCACCGGGATTCATTAGCGCTCGCCGAGCTCTCGCACGTTGGGCATCTTGCTGCCGATCTCGATCTATTTGCGACTCCGATCGGTTAGCCCTGGCCCGACGTTTCCTCTCCGCATCTGCCGCACGAACGCGAGCTAATTGAGACGGCGTCATATTGGCTCGGGAACGCCTGGCCGTTGGACTCCGTCGTGGCTCTGGGTGATTATTTATTGCAGGTTCCATGCCTACTGCAAACTCAGAGTTGGCAGGTCGTGGAGGTTCTGCGACTGTGGTTGAGTATTGCCACCGTCGCATTTGTTCTGACCCGATATCAACAGCCTGCAACGCGCTGACAACGGCCGGAATGGAGTCTGCATTCTCCTGTTCTCTCGTCTCAGACTGCTGCTTTCTAAACCGGATCAAAGCTGCACTGAGGTTCTTCATTCGTCGGCGTTTCGCAGCAGGTTCTTCGTGCCCATCTGGCGCACGATAGGCTGCTTTGATTTCTTCTTCGCTTCCATACTTGCGCTTTCTCGCCATTGTTCCTACAAACACTTAACACAAACCTACGTTAGTCTAAACTCTTACTTTCTTATTTGTCTACATCTTCGCGCTTCTTCTTGTGTTGAAAAACGTGCGGTAAGCGGTTCCAGATGCCGCGGCAAAAAAATTTCCTTTTACCGAAGTAAAAGGTCTCAGTTCACCGCTAAACAAAAGGTAAGCCATAAGCCCTCAAGTCACTGTCCCCAATGACTCGGCAGGTCCGCGACCATGCCCCGTGGCTGTCCGCACGCGCCCTGTCGCGGACACAGAAGCACGGGACTGGGGTCACCCCCAAATCCAACGTGCCGGCCCCATACACGACCACTCTCAAGGATAAGGCAGGCGGCCCGGCCAAGCCGGCTCTTCTCGCAACATGGATCTGCCTCAGCGCCTCGGCTGGGTATGAGACTTCCCATGCTGCTTGCGGGCAAACATGGGCGCCTCAGGGTCGCGGCTCCGGAGAGCAAAGGTGCGACAGGACTAAAACTTAGTACGGCAACGGGCTCCAGCTGCAACCTCCTTATCGCCCTCGTGTCCTGGAATTGTGCCTCCGGGGGTAGAAATCCCCGCCTCGGAAAGACACTTTTTGCCAGAGAGGAACGAAACTGTGACTCTACTGTAACGTTTGCTTCGAGAGGGTCGTCCTGGCAACTCTGGGCAGGGAATGGGCTCCTCTGGGGGCTGGCTAGGCCTCATCAGTATGGCCGTCTTAGGATACCCATCCCTCCGTGCAGTGGTGGATATCTCACCCAATGCACGGCTCCGGTTTCCCTCTCTAACGCGCACAGTAAGTCTTGGTTGCCCCAGAAGGTACCAGTTCTCCCAACAGGCGGAACTCCCGAAGCCGTAAAGACTTTATTATACGTTAGTATGCTATGTGGCTACACCTACCTAAGTTCTCTGCGGCGCTCGCTTCCTCCTAGTTGCTCTAGAGCCCCCGCAGTTCGCGCTCCTAGTGTCGTCGACGGCGCCGATTTTGAAATGGCGAAATGTGAATTTGAAATCCATTTAAGTTCGAGACAATTCGATTAGGTTCGAGATCCTTCGATTAAGTTCGAGATCGTTCAGTTAGGTTCGAAAAATCCGATTACGTTCGAATCGAGAACGTTCCAGATAAGTCCGAATAATTACGCGGACAGTGCTATTTTTGTAATTTCGTGAAAGAAAGTTCCAGTCAATAGGATAG
>VOQZ01001895.1:0-72169 GCA_008079305.1 Phytophthora palmivora
TGGCTTAGTTTGTTAATATTGCTTATGAGACTGACAGTGCATCTGTCGTTTAGAACTCCGTCCTTGCAAGCTTAAACCCAGTTCTAGACGCGCAGAAGCCAACGTTCATGAATGCACTGACGCTCGTGCGCTTGGATCTGGGTAACAACACACCGCAAATGCCAGTGTCAAGTACATTTCCGCCAATACGCTGACGGATGAAGTGACACTGGACGTCGAGATTCGCATTCTCACAGACAAGAAGAGCTTCGTTGCCGACCTCAAGATGGTGTCACATGTAGGAGCTGCGGTTTGCTTGTCGTTGCGCGAACTTCTCCTGGTCGGGACCTTGCGCATCACACTCAATCCGCTAGCTGAGTACTGGCCATGCTTCGGTGGACTCAAGCTGTCCTTCACCCAGTACGTCCAATGTTGTACTCGAGTCAATGTAGCTTCCCTCACGTGCATTACTTTACTGCTTCTAGGCGTCCAGTGTTCGACTTCTCACTCACCGCAGCTAAAATCAACATCGCCAACGTCCCGTTCGTCTCTGAGTGGTACGTATAATCTCTTTACCACTTTCATCCAAGTGTTCATCTAACATGACCAATTGATTCCAGGCTCCATACATTTCTGTACGATCTGCTCATCAACTACTTTGTGTGGCCCAACGTACTCAACATTCCGCTATGTGACGAACATGGCAATGCTGTACAATAGACAATTAGACTTTTTCGGTGGTTGCGGCTCGTGTGATTGGTCAAAATGGTAGACAATAAGACTTTTTTGTTGTACCTCGTGTGATTGGTCAGAACTCCACAATTAAACATTTTCGTGTCCTCACTGATCAATTCGCAATCTGAGCCGCAAGTCCATCGCCATGTTCCCACGCAGTCGCCAGCTCTTGCGCGCAATGGCGCATCGCAGCGCACCGCTCTCCGTCGCTCGCTTCGTGCACGCACATCCAGTGGCTGGACGCGCGTCTGTGGCGCTGCAACCTCGTGCCACGTCGCCATTCTTGGTTCGTGGTGGCGCTCTGCGCTCCATGTTCATTCAGACCGAGGCGACGCCTAACCCGCTGAGCGTCAAGTTCCTCCCTGGACGCACCGTGCTGGATGACCGCTTTACGACGGGCGTGGTATGTTTTCGTAGCCGTTCGAGGCTTTTATAAGGGTATTGATGGCATTGCTACGTGTGTGGTAGGACTTCACGCCCAATTCGGAGGAAGTGCGTCGCTCGCCACTGGCCAAGAAATTGTTCCAGATTGAAGGTGTGACTCGTGTGTTCTTCGGCAAAGATTTCATCTCGATCACCAAGACAGAGGACGAGGACTGGGACGTACGTGAATGGACTGGGTGATGTTGGAAGGATACTGTACTCATGCTGCTGCTCAACAGGCTCTGAACGCGGAGATCTTCGCGACAATTATGGACTTCTTTGCGTCCGATGAGGAAGTCATGTCTGATGAGCCAATCATCACGGTGAGAGTGGAGTCGGGGCCTTTATCATGGAGGGTGTAGCTGATGGAGTGGTGTGGTGTTGTAGGACACGACGATTCTGCCTGATGACGATGAGGTGGTGGCCATGATCAAGGAGCTGCTGGAGCAGCGCATTCGTCCCTCGGTGCAGGACGACGGTGGTGACATTTTCTACAAGGGCTTCGACGAGAAGACGGGTATGGTGATGGTCCAGCTTGCAGGCTCGTGTGCAGGCTGCCCGAGTTCCTCCGTGACGCTCAAGCACGGCGTGGAGAACATGTTGAAGCACTACATTCCGGAGGTGCGCGGCATTGAGGAATGGGTTGACGAAGAACTCAATGCTGTGAACGAGAAGGAGTTCCGTACGCTTGAAGAGAAGCTGCGCTCCGTCGGTATTCCCAGCGAGTAACCACAGGAGGCATGTGAATAGCAAGCAGACTGGTTCTGAACGACTTCTGAGCCATACTGCATAGGGCACTACCGCACTGGGTGGAAGACAGATATCACGCCGAATGTACGGAGAATCGACCAGCAAACTCTGAAAAATGAAGGTGGGATTGCTTGAAGCAGCCGTGGAAGTGATCTTTGAAATGTGTGCTGTAGCAGGTTGAAGCAGCAGGCGTTATCGCGATAATCCACATGGTTGCGCCAAATTGAGCGCTCTAGGTGGTGGTGAGTCATTACATTTGATCTGGCAGACGTGCATATGCTCGCAGCGAGCATATTGGCCTCAGTGCCTTGCGTCTTGTCTGACTGATTCTTAGAAGCTTTGGCGGAGAATCCAATGGAGCTGGACCCGCTGTTTCGCCACTATTTTTGTACAGCTCTGGTGTTTTGTGCTTCGTTTGTTTTGGGAGTTGTGCGACGATGGAGAAAAGCAACAGCAGCCTTCTTTCAAGCACCAAAGCGCATTCGCAAGCGAGAAGAGCACAAGAGCTGTTCGTCTCCACTTGCCAGGGCATAACGAGAGGAGCAGACGGGTGCCAAGGATATGGCTGGTGGCATCCTTCGTCTTGGCGAGTTCTGCAAGTAGCTTTCAATTCTGTGTGCGTCCCAGCCCGCCCCAACCCCGCGAGTCCACTCGTCCCGAACCGTATCAATGCATCCACGATCCACACTTAGCAAGTAAGTTGGTGTCACATTTCTTGCAGCTATCATAAAATGTCTAACGCCGGTTCCTAGGCCTTCTCCCAAGAGGAGCTTATCGTGTGCAGGCCTGGATGATCTGGAAGAATTACTCCATGGCTCTGATACTGCGCGAACTCTTCCAAATCGCAAACGCCACCAGAGCCTTAACAACGACAACAACTTTGCTGCGACTAGCGTTACGACACCATCATCACCGCCTCGACACGACTACCCACCACCTCCAGCTTCCTATCCGGGTACATTGCGTCGCCCTGAGTTACCCCCATTCAACGAGAGTACGTATTGTCTATTTTTCGACGCAACAAGGATGACACTTGCCCACCATGTTGCTGATGCATCATCTTTAGAGAATAGCTCGAGTGGGGGATTCCAACTTGTTCCGTCGGCGTCTTCAACCTTCGAGTCCAGGTACCCTCAGACGTCCTCTAGCCATCTTGATCATCATCGTGATATTCATTCGGATGATGATGACAACAACTTTCAAGACGATGACTGTCAAGGTTTCAACGATGAGTTTAGTGGTCCCGACGCCAGCTACGATGGTGCCCACGAGTACAAAAGCAGTGGTCACTTCTCCATGGCATCTCAGGACCCTCAGGATGTGTTCGAGCACAGATTGAAACTAGACCATGATGCGTTCGCTGGAAAGCGCCTTGATCACAACATGTTCTTGCCGACGTCACATCGCCCATCGGGAAGTGAGTGCTCTCCGCGCGAGGAATTTCTCGTCCAGGCCTTTGGTCCCAGTGGTTTTAAGCTACATGGCACATCTGTGTCAAGCAACGATGATCTGGACGACAGTCTCAGTGACGACAGTAGTAGTAATAACAGGGACGACAGCTCATCAAGTCATGGTGCTGCAATTGCAGATGCAGATACGGAACTCAAGATGTCTTTCAACGAGCTGGAGGCTGATATTCGTGGAGCAATGCATCAAAATCCTCAGCATCAACAGCTTTCAGCAAGGCTTCCAGAGCTGGCAGGATTGTCCCACCAGTCATTCGTTGTGCCTTCACATGGCCCGTTGGACTCAATCGCAATGCTAATTTCACCCGAAGCAATCAGGACATACACCATGTACCTGTGTTTGTCCAGTCACAGGAAACCCGCCCTCATATTATCCCGACCCAGAAAGATCCTGGGTACTTCCCTCGAGATCAGCAACATCAAAGTCCTTCGCGTGTATCGCTGGCCAAGACACCGCAAAGTAAAGGGAGTAGCGGGATTCAAACGCCCACAAAATGGCTTCGTGACGAAGATGAACGTCTTCGTGTAGCAGTGGCTCGCTTTGGCGGAAAGAATTGGAAAATGATCGCAGAGACACTAGGGAATGGGCGTACTGATGTCCAATGTCTTCACCGTTGGAACAAAGTTCTTAAACCCGGTCTGATTAAAGGACCATGGACTCCTGAGGAAGATCGAATTTTGACAAGTCTCATTACGCGTTACGGTGTAGGTAAGATTCGTTGGTGTGATCTGGCATTGCACTTACCTGGGCGTATTGGCAAACAATGTCGGGAGCGGTGGTGTAACCACCTCGATTCACGTATTCGAAAGGGTCAGTGGACTCCCGAGGAAGATGACATGGTCTTTCGTTGGCAGCAAAAGTTGGGTAATAAATGGAGTGAGATCGCAAAGCTACTTCCTGGGCGCACTGAAAATGCCGTCAAGAATCGGTTTAACTCGGCAGCACGTCGCAAGTGGCTTATGAACCAGGCCAATAAAGCGTCATCGTCATCCACAGCGCAGGCCACACCAACAACCCCAGCACAAGCGTCTCCACATGTGCAACTTCAACAACAACACGCTTTACTGCAGCCTCCATCAGCTCATATGGAGGGAAACGTCTACAATGTCAGTAGCATGCCTTATGGAGGTGGTAAAGTAACGCCACTGCCTTCGACCGAAGCGTTAATGGAACACCACCCGCACAATATGATCCCGCCACTTGGACGCCAAAACTTCATACAGCACTATGCGCCACCCGGAGCTGCGGCAACTAACCCGTTATTACCCAGTGGACAGGACGGACCACGTCATGGTTTCCGTCCGGCAGTAGCAATGGGGAGCGAGCAATGTTTTCAACAGCAAGATCACGACAAACCGTCCGATATCGTCAAGGGCGACTCGATGTCACTGGCCCCACCATCAACCTTCGTGCCGCCCCCACTCAACTCACTATTCCCCCCTCCGACGGTCAATACTGGTGGTCGAAACTTGCAACACGTAGCAAACGGCCCCACAAGTATCGAGGCTTCCATCACTCCAGTTTTCCCGTTTCCTGCCCACCTACCAACTCAAGGACAGCCCGACTCAGCAATCAAATCCATGACTCCAAGAAAACCCATGGCTGGTGACATCGCCGCCGACAAGGATGTCAATCCTCCGCTTCTCCAGTTAAAAGAAGAAAAGTCGGAACGAGATGATCTCGATCTCCAAACCGCAAGTGATGTTTCCGTGGCAAACGCTGCGTCAGACACCAGCGTTCCCATGGACGACGAAAATATGAACAGTTTCCTTGATAGCGTCGCCCTTGAACTTGACGACATCATGGAGTAATGACATTCTTCTACTGGTTTCTCCTTTGTTCGGTTACTGTGAATCTACCATGCTTCACCACGTGCATAGCCCGTTTAGAAAAACCCGATAACTAAAGGACAAAAAGATCAATTAAAGCTCACAATGTGTTTACATTTTGTGCCATCCGCTGCCGCTTTACACTTGTAGAATCTATGAAGTAGATGTGTTCGGGGTCTGACCTTCAGGTTTCCGTTCTTTTGGCTTCTCATCATGCTTCTCCGAGATCGTAATGGTGCAGATATCATTGACCCGGTTCTCGATACCATTCTGTCCACCAAATACATGCACACATCCATTGTCATCCAGCACAGCACCATGTCCGACGCGCTCTCGAGACATCACGTCCCCTTCGTCCGCGAAATTAGCAGGCTGCCACTCCCATGTTTTCGTGTTCAGCAGAAACGCATCGTTGAACACCTTCGTCGGTGCGCTAACATCATCGTGCTGGGGGTCCCAACCACCAAAAATGAGTATCATGCCGTCGCTCAAAAGAGTCGCTGAGTGTCCTGTGCGTTCCTGGGGGGTCAGTCCAGTCACAATCGGGTGGTCCCACATCCACACAGCATCGCCTGTATTTTTCTTCGTCTTCTGCAGTACGTGAACATCATTGAAGCTCTTGGAAGATGCATTGCCTCCGAAGTAGACAATTTTGTCGTCACCTACAGCCACTGCGCTGTGGTATGTGCGCGCAGTGGGTGGCTTTCCCTCCACTTTTACTACCTTCCAGTTCCAGGCATCTAGAAACAATCGTCAGTGTTCATTCAGAAACTCAACTATCATTTTAACTTACTCGTATCCAAGATGTGCACTGAGGTCTGCCGGTTTCGTCCTCCACTTCCACCAAATACAACTACATCGTCACCAAGGGCAGTGCAGGTATGTCCACTTTTCCCCGAGGGTGGTGATCCGCAAATTGCAGGCGGGTACCACAGAAAGCATTCTGTGTCTAGCACCACGATGTCTGAAAGGATGTCGAGCTCTCCTTCAATATCCGAATTGCGCTCGCCACCAAATACAATCACTAAATTCTTCGAAGATAGATACACGGCGTCGTGCCACGTACGCTTGATTGTTTCACAGTTGAGAGGGGTCGTCCAGCGGTGTGTTTTCATGTCAAACACGTGCAAGTCTCCTAGTGTACGTTCCTCATCATCGGTACCACCATATACTACCACGCGTTCTTCCGAAATCTTTGTCGCAGTATGACCCCAACGTCCAGGTGGAGCATTACCAAGTGCCTTCACCATCTCCCACGTAGCCACAACTGCACAGGCAATCACAGTGATGAAAATTCAAATAACTTGTCAGACTTGCAATGAGTCATAACCCGGTATAACTCTCCAGTAAACGCACCTGCAGGCTTTGCCTTTGAAGGTCCACTCATCAGATCCTTGATAGATTTACCCGGTGACGCCTTGAGTGTTTTGTTCCGTTTCTTGTTGGAATCTGGTGTAGCCTTGCGTGACGTCGACTGCTTTGGTTCAGGGGAGAAGAAGGATTCGCTTTCCTTTTGACTAACAGCCTTCTTCTTGCCCTTCCTCGTTGCTGTTTTCTTCCCCATTGTACTGTCGACTGAGTTAGCTGTCTCGTTCACCCCACCAGCATCGACTCCTTCTTCTGCTTCCGTCTTCTTCTCTTTGCTCTTGACTTTCTGGCTCTGCGAGTCGTTCAACTGGGCAAGCAACAACGTTTGCTCCGCTTCATTGAGGAAGTTCGTCCGCAGTCGTTTGGCATCTGCTTCGTCATCATCATCGTCACTGGCACTCAAGTCAATGGTACGCTTTTTACTTGGACTAAAAGGCTTGCGACTCGAAGGCTCTGCAGCTGCACCAAGCATCAGGTTAGAGTGGCAATGATTGCTCGTCATGATCGCTTACGTTTGGAGAGCACGATGTCCCCTGTGAAGTCGCGACAGTGGATCGTGAGGGAACCAGCTGTGAACTCGAAGTCAATGCCCGCCAAGTTCACGGGGAGATCCACCTTCACGCCCTCGAACGACACGAGCGGCATGTTAGTTCGTAACGGTTAAACCCAATGCGCTGTTTTATTTCACGTTAAAACGTTGGTCTTTTCAATTAAACCTATATTTTTGACAATGAGCATCAACGTACAGCTCCACGACGGAGTGGTGCCGTATCTCGTGTCTCCGTACGAAAACTTTTTCTTCCTGATCCACCACGTGAAGCTCACCGTTGAGAGCGGCAAGTAGGTGATTCATTGGTGCATGATGCTGATCACGGCTAATGTGGCTGGAACAGTGGTTATCCGGGCCAGGGCGGATGCTTCTACGGCGGAGAAGGACGCTGCTACGTCTCGCAGTATCGTCTTGTCTTCGTGTCGGATTCGGCTCGAGATAGCGGCGCCTATCGGTCTTTCTCGCTGCCGTTCTATGGAATCCGCGATTGGAGTTTCAACGTGAGCCTCTTTGGTACGGTCGGACTACAGCAATGACAATAGAGGACTAATGTGTGTGTGTGTGTGTGTGTGCTGAAGGCGGCAAGTGCTGGAAAGGTCATGTCAACCGTGTTCCAGGTGGAGGGCTGGTAGGAGTTGGAAGGTTCGCGATGGAGTTCCTGGTGAGACTCGGATTTTGGGTATAAGCTTGAAGCTGTAGTTTTAACTTGATGATGTGCTTGATATGTTGACAGAGTTTTGGTTTTGAAGAGTTTCGGAGCCACGTGATGCCATTGCTGGAGAACTCGAGAGGCCTACATGATCAATTTCGCGACCTCACTACCCCATCGGTATTGTTGGTACCGGGGAAATTAGAAGGGCGCGATAATAATGATTCTCAACGCCTCGCGTATTGCTCGGCGGATGATCCCATGACATTGTTTATTGTGGACAAAGCTCCTGTAAACACAGAAGATCATTGATTGAACCAGTGTATTGTGCGTAAGGAAGCGTACTAGTAAGATAAAACGCCCACAGATCGTTGCTGATCGGCCAATAAACGAATGTCAATCATTATCAAGTTAGTCTGTCAATTTTGGAAGTTAGAACGAATGGTACACAGGGCAGCTCATAGTACGTCGTCCTATTTTTCTACCACACTGCTTCGGCAGACTGCTCAATAAGAGCGTATCGGTTGTACTTGTAATGAATAACGAACTAAAGCTGTCGACATCGTCTGATCGTGCTGAGCACGGCATGACGTGTGACGGGGTCACACGAGCACCTTGCTTGAGGAAGCGTGCTATTAAGAGTATACAAACTCTAAGTGAACGGCGGTTCACTTAGAGTTGGTCTTATCAGCCAGTCATGTGGAGCACGCGTTTTCTTTCGTCCAATCAAAAAAGAGTGATACCCTTTCTCGAACAATAGCGCGGCGGTTTCAATACATTTGCTGCAGGTGAACATGGCCACGAAGTAGATCATGAACGGCACCATGGAGAAGACCACAGAACCCACGGTGGTCGTAATGCATTGACTTTGCGATGCGAACAAAACTACAATCGTGAAATGTAGGGCAGCCACCGCCACCAGGAGTGAACTTGTCAAAATATTCATTGCCTTCCATCGTCGCAGGAAAACCCACCCTGCAATGCCGAGCACGAATGAAATCCTCATGTAAATGCCAACATTACAGGTCACTTGACTCACGGAAATATGGAGGTCTTCTTGTCCTTGAGAGTCACCGTTGATCCCCATTGCACTCGGCATCGTGTTGAGGAAAAAACTCGCGTAGAACGAATACAGCGTCATTGTCCAGACCGAATTCACAGCGATGAGAGCTGCTCCATACTCGAGGTCGCCTCCATCCCAATGCAGCGAGAGCAGCCCACGAGACTGAAGCCAGCCATGAATCCTGTGTCGTTGTGGAAAAAGCCCGCAGCTAACAGGATCATGACAAATGGTCCGACCACCCAATTCTGAAAACACCAGCAGAAGCCAGTCGCGGAGCACAGACGTCACCAATTCCCAATGCACGTTAGCGAGGGGAGGATACATCATGGCGAGTAAACCAGCCCCCACCAGCAGATTCATACTCCCTACAGTCGTGGCCTCGATGAACGAGTGAACGGCTGAGAGCTATCCGAGGCCTATGCAGACAGCAGAATCCACAGTGGTAAGAGCCGATCGAGCAGCGACAACGGGCTCACAATTCCGCATGGATCAATGCCACTACTGTGATAGTTGGTCTCCGTCATATAGTTGCCATCCGTTCTCCTTGAGCTGCACATACTGTTTCTCGGCCGGGTCCTGCTTATCTTCGGTGTCATTTTCGTCAGTGGCATACACATCACATGTACCAGAATTAAAGGCAGCTGTACCACTGAGGTTGCTTGAACGTTGCCCGAAGTTATTTATACGCCCCTTTTGTCAGCACGGTACTACCGGACGCAATTACGTTTAAGTGCGATTCGACTGACTTGATGTTTGTATACATTTGACAAAATCGGTCCGTCGTCCGTTAGTACCGTTGCGATCCGATGAAGTACGTGCTGACAAAATAGGGGGCTGTCTGATAGTAAAGTGTTGACAAAATAGGGTGCGTTCGGATCGGACACAATTACGTTTAAGTGCGAAATTTTGACGTGGCGTTTGTATGTATTTGACAAAATCGGGGGCTAAATAGCGCTCGATCTGACGCCATTAATCGCTGTATACAAAAACTAAAGTAAACATGCGCAGTACCGTAGTGCGCGATCGCGCAAAAACCGGTACTATCGGTTGTTGACTTGGTTTCACTATGTACCGGTATTAAAAATTGGTCCAAAACCGCGCAAAGAACCTAAAACGTGAGTGCCTTTGACCCTGCAACTACCACAAAATACCAAAATTGGGTTCATTTGACCCATTTCTGAGCGCGCACTACGGTACTGTACCCTTTTCGCCAATACCGGTGACTCCGAGCCATTTCCTGTTTGAAAACGCAGTACAGTGCTGCGCGATAAATCGGTAGATCGGTAAGAAAACCGGTGTTTTGCGCGATCGCGCAGAGTTATCGGTTTTTATCGGTAAGCGCGCACCACTGTACTCCCGTTACTGGGCATAGTGAAACCAAGTCAGAGTTTCCAATACCGGTATAAAACCGGTGTTTTATGAAGAAATGAAAAATATTTCTTTTATTAAAAAACCGGTTTTCTTACCGATTTACCGATTTATTGCGCAGCACTGTACTGCGTTTTCAAACAGGAAATGGCTCGGAGTCACCGGTATTTGTACCGGTAGCGGTAGTACCGTCGTGCGCGCTCAGAACGAAAGTCGATATCAGTTCTGGAAGGGAAATCAAATTTCAGAGTATCACCTTACCTGTCTGCCAGCATTACCCTCTCAAATTCGTTTTGTCGCAAATTCAGAGCGAAAAATTCGTTTTCAGGAGATAAAATTTTGAGGGCCCTCCCAAAAATTGGGAAATGTTGCGGAATTAATGGGGTATACAAAAAGTCAGTCAAATGGCCTCCCTCTTGACATGACCCTCTCCGATTCGAACCACACGCGGCTATTTCCGAAATATCTGCTTGGAGAGGTCGATCGGACGCCGTATACAAAAACCCTCACCTGGTGATCATGTGAAGGTGTCTGAGGACTGGATGGTGCCGTGCAATGTATGGCCATCGTGAAGGGCACTACGGTGTGTGATGAGTCCATGCTAACGGGTGTATCGATGCCCGTGCAGAAATTCCGATTCCCGAATGCAGCGCTGAGTTGTACGACACCGAAAAGGGCAGCAAGAAGCACATGCTGTTCGCAGGTACTCACGTGCTGTCTTCAGGTCGTAGCGAGGATATCCTGGCAATTGTTCAGACGACGGGTGCTCACACGACCAAGGGCCAATTGATCCAGTCGATTTTGTTCCCGATGGGCTTCAAATACAGTGAACACCCGAAGGTGCTGGTCGCGATCTTGTTCGTTTACACCTTTATCGTCTGCTCCATTTCGACTGACGACGCGATTGGTGTCCACCTACTTGTTGATGAAGATAAGTTCGATGGCGGTGGCGGAATGACGGTTGTCCGCCTGCGGGAGACGCGAGACAACTCCTCTCTTGAGAGATATCGTCGATTAAAGGATCATAGACGAGAGGACTCTTAATTAAGGGTTTATTAAGGACTATATATTAGGAGCTTATATTTTACGATCCGAATTAGGAGCTTATTACCAACTAAAGATTAGGAGGTGGCCTACAAATTAGGCTCAAGGGGACACTCAAGATTAGCCTAAAAGACTAAATATTAGACTGCTGTTTAAAGCGCTAGTCGTTCTTCCATAGATCGCATCACTCTTTTTTTTGATTGGCTGATAAAGCCGGGTATAAAAGTGAGGTTTTATGGACTTATTAGGAGTAAAGATTATACTAAAATCCTCTAGATTTTAGTCTAGATTAGAATCTAGATTAATCAGTTCACTAGTCCCTGGTCTGGGGGGACTTAATAGCCAGTTTAGAGTAGATTTTAGACTGATTTATTCATAGTTAATTAGGTCATTTGGTCTGTAATACAAATTACTAGTTAACTATAATTTGTTCATATATGCATATAAAAAGTAGGTCAATACTATTGGTTGGCCCTCAGCCACCAGACCTACGTGGCAGTGGTGTGGTCCACACCACCCACGAGTGAGTACCTAAACACGAATACTCACAGAAGTATATCTACTTCTAGAGGCGGTACCCTTTCTAGGGTACCCCTTCATGTAACCCCGTTAC
Source organism: Phytophthora palmivora (assembly GCA_008079305.1). Classification (NCBI taxonomy): domain Eukaryota; phylum Oomycota; class Peronosporomycetes; order Peronosporales; family Peronosporaceae; genus Phytophthora; species Phytophthora palmivora. The sequence continues at coordinate 11,839 of VOQZ01001895.1, forward strand.
ACTAGGCGACGAGTCTTTTAGCAGTAGTCTGGGAATTTCAATTTCATGTTACTCGATGATACTTGTGTTCTGTCGCTGCCTTGTATTGACTTTAGGTATCCCGTTCGTTGCCATGACAACAGCGTCAAGTGCTTCCATGACAGCTGCATTCTCCGTCATCATATGCTTATAGTGCACTGCCATGAAACATTCAGCGTGATAACCTAGTCGACAGCGTGTACATGCATACTTGACACGATTTTTTCCGCCACGGAAAGCACACAAACTACAAAGCAGCTTACTACGACTTCGCGTCAACATGTGCTGCAAAGCGTCGCTGCCAATAATGTCTTCAATTGGTTATCGGTGGTTTGTTCTCTGTCGAAGTGATTGCATGTGCCGTTGCTGTGCCGTCACCAGCCTGTTGACAATTTCTTCCTTGGCTGACCTAATTGATTTGAGTGCTCCATTGCCGCGTTCAAGCATCTGATAGATAACGAACGCATTAAGAATGGCTACATCCAAAGGCCAAGTGAAAATGCTCATAGTCAGTCGACGTTCGCGTCGACGTATAGGATTTGTGCTGCTCATTTGATCGAATCTGTCAACTGCACATAAAACTGTTGTATGCGCACACTGGAGCAGCAGCAAAAAGCTTCGTCCGACGAAATATGTCCTGTCCAGTCCATCGTTGAACGAAATCCATGCCGCGGTAGCGTGTTTGTGTCTATAGAGTACTACCATCTAGCACATCTGTCGAAGGCGTAGCTGTTAAGTCATTTGTGTAGAACAGCACTATTTTCTTGTCGCAAAATGCAATATATCCAGCATGAGGAGAATGATGACGAGGCGGGACGAACGGTGTCTTTTGTGCCTTCTTCATGTGCTTCTGGCTCTGTTTATGGGATTTTTCGAGACCCTTCAAATTGTCGGCGGTGTCTATAGCACCAACTAGCTTTCAACTACCTCGTGCAGCACCATTCAACTTATCTAAGACAATGCAAAAATCAAGATTAGCATGGCATCAACATGTAGTACTTAACAACATATTAAAGTCAGATGGGGGTCAAAATGGCTTGAGAGCGGGAGGGTTACTGCAGTATGATGGTAATCTACCTTGAGTTGAATCAATTACACGATCCGATGTGGCATGGGCTCGCCGTTTTTACTCGAGGGAGGAGATGTAGACCTTCGGAACAGATAGTCAGACTCTCTTACCCGTTGGCAATGAAGATGCTTTCATTGCTCTCGGGTTTGGTATTTTCTTCGTAATGCTGTCTTTTGATGGCATCTTTGTGTCGATTGCTCTTCCATCAGAACGGCTAATTAAGAACCGGTGTGAATAATCAGTGGAAGGATGCGAGATAATCCATGATTAAAGGATATAGCTGGTTATGCCGTTGGAGCTGGGCTATCAATGGTGAGTCGCTCATCGGGATCGCGTCGTTGGACTTGAGAAAGGGGTTTCCACCAGCGCACTATGTTGACGGACAATTCTCTGAATTTTCATATTGAGACGAATACCCCTGTCTTCACTTATTTTTCATGCGAAGAAGTGCGGCTAGTTGGCAACACAATTGTTAATAGCTAATTTTCCCACATGTGTATCTGTAAAATGAGCAATGCAGGAGAGGGAAAGAAAAGGGAAAGCTGTTTTGAGTGTCTGGGATCTTCCCAACTTGTGAAGGGGAGTGAAACATGATTCGACTCGTCAAGGAATGCATAGTTTAGCCAACGTCTCGAAGCTGTTGACAAAGCCGAAGCAATCAACCCCAGCATTCTGACCCAACTATGGAATGTAAGTTCGAACCACTGTCGCAACACTTACCATCGTTTTTTCTAAATGCGGGCGAAGTTGTAGAAGATTTCGATAATTCGCGTTGGAGATTCAATTTTCCTGACCATGTCACCAGCGCATCATGTAGCAATGATGAGACTTGCGAACAAACAGCTGTGGCGCTAGTTACTAATTACCAGTCCGAACACACTACTACACAAACACGCATGTTTTTCGACGGTAGCAAAAGCTTTTTTGTCTGGAGATCATCCGGCATTCCAACTGATTTTGATCCTGCGTACTAGACCTACGCTTTTTGCGAATTATTCTGTCTTAGTAGTGTCATACGCATTGGAGCTGCTGAGTTTTTAAGATATTGCTTACGTCTATCACATCGGCGTTCTAAAGCTCATCCGTCATTTCTGCTGGTTGCCTTCGACGTATTAGTACGCACCAATCTACACGTGCAGTATTTGCGCGCAAAGTTGTCTCCACAGGTGTAGAGCATTGGATTGTTCAAAGGTACAAAGCTATATAGAATACATGAAACAGCGCTTAAACGCGTTCAATCAGCGAAAGCTCTTACCAAAACCTCCACCGCAACCAAAACCGATCAGATACAGTTTTTCTTCATAATCAACTGGCCTTCAAGCCCGCTGGATTCGAATGCAGAACGAGCAGATACAAGGACCTAAATTCATGTCAATGCAACATCACATCGGTCAACTGTCAATTTTTACGTTCCCTTCAAGTTGCAGTGATACTTACCATGTCGCGAAACTTTCCGGAGATATCATTGATATCCATCTGTGAGAACCACGAAGAACAGTGAATAATCGTCTCGAATTTACACAAGCCAAACTTTAAACAATAGCAGCAAAAAATCCGATGTACAAGGTAACAATCTTGTCTATCGCTACACATGAGTCATAAACAATACTGGCTATGTGGTTTTCCTTGCAATTTCAGATATTTGTATCACCTGATGAATGTCACTATTGAGGTAGTGCTGAACTGGGACCAAGAAAACAGTAGAGCAAAGCCTGGTATGGTCTGTTCGGCGAAACACAAGCATTGTTTGCGGCAACAGAATCCCAAATTCAACCGGTGATTTGCACAGCTACCTGTAGATATGGATTAAAGTGATGTCACGGACAATTAGTATTACAATGTTTCACAAACATCTGAGATTCGAACTCCTACAGCCGCGTATATACTTCTATCGTGAGCGCTTCGTATCCAAATAGTTGTTGTTCACGCTGCAAACAAAAGGCTCTTGCGGCAACAATAACAAATGATTTGGCCTTTAAAAACAACAAAATGGCGCCAACCGTGTTGAGATTGCTAGTTGCGCTTCCGGCCGCACATCGTTTGGAGAAACGTTTTAATTGAAGGAAAAATGGTTCACTTCTCACAGGATTTTCTGTGAATCGGAGTAATGATGCCGTAACACACCGAATAGCATTGCCAAATCCTTTACCTCTAGTGCCTCGTCTGGGAAAAGAGAATGCCTGTAACTGAGCATTGTTGCGTTTCGAAACACATCATTGGTTTCACAGTCGATCATGTTTCAAGAAATTAAGGCGTACCCCAAAGGGTGACTTGTGTAGAACGCTTTTCTCGAAAGCACCGTGTGCCGCTACAAAATGGGTACCAGAAGTTACTGTTGAAGTGGAGAGGAGAATTGGGAGTGATTTCTCCTTATTCGCCAGTCCTAACTCGCGTTTTCGAATGCAATCATGACTTAAAGTTCTGTCAGGAGGCAAAAGACCTGAGAAAGCATTTTACATGCTTAAATACGCGTATCAAGCTACAAAATGCGATAGGAAAAACCCTAGCTGCGTACACTCACGCGTTTTGACAAAGCCCACAAAAAATCAGAATATAGTTCGCCAATTAAAAAATTATATCCTGTCCATGTGTTGTCCACTCTCAAAACCCCAAGAGAAATCGTCACCAATGGCTGATTTATATATGCTTCGTGGCTCACCATTTTACTCGTCAACAACCTTTGCCAAGATTTATGTAAACTCGTTCATGGATTTTTTCTTTAATGGAGAAGTTGTCAACGTTGTACTCCCGCAATGCGGCACAGCTCTACGTATAAGCCAGCTATAATGTGTTTGACTACAGCTACCGCCCTGAAAACTGGAGCGCTTTCACTCCTGACTTTTATGGGAAGCTGGCGTAAACAAAAGAACATGACCGGAGAAAGTTCACGACAAATCATGGTCATGCAATTTCGCACACCTTGCACCAGCGAGCGGTATCTACCACTGCAACAGTGATCGGAAAGCGTCTAACAGATGCTCTCAACGAAAGCATGACTCCTGAATCCAAACTTTGCTCCAACGAACGCTTCTGGTATAATTCAAACCATTTCGTGAGCCGGAAGACCTTCAGCAGCATGGCAACAACAGCTTTGAAGACCGCTTCCAAGCCATTACGGACACAAAACAGCTGAAAGCAGACGAAAACGGCGATTGTGATGATGGGTTCACGAACTGTGAAGTCTAGCAGAATCAGAAGATTATGCTGTCGAATTATTATCTCAGGTGAAGACATCAGTAACTAATATTCCATTACTAGAGAAGGGAGCTATGTCGTCGCAAGTGACCGCAAACTCAAATTCAGATCAGTTCTGCGAGGAAATTTCAGCATAAGTCAATGAAAAATGGTGTACATGTATTGCTGAAATCGAGATTGCAACACATAATAAGTCTTCGCCGTTAGTCGTTACCAACTATCTCCTGTTTCGACAATCCAACGAGAGCTCGTATCCTTTCGCAAAACGATGATGCTGACGGAAATTGGGTGAACCCTACTTCGATAGAACATTTTCGCTGACCTCCATGCAAACCCATCGTTACGAGAGGTATCTGCTTTTTCCCAGTTAAATAAGAACAACACAAGATGTTTGTTCGTGTAGGGTCAGTTTCTAAGGTTAATATCTGCTACGGAAGATGAAGACGTACCTTTAATGATCGGGCTTTTAGGAGGTTCGCGGGAAATAAGCGCTACAGTACCTTGTTAAATCTTGGAATGTCGGGGATGTCTTAGAAACTATTACCTATCAAGACATTATAGTACAAAATGCTAACGGTTAGACAATGCACAAATTGTTCCAGTGGGGTGCAAACGAATTGTCAAACCACAAAGTAAGGACTCCAGATCAATAGAGCGTTTTGCTCGGTTGTACATACCGATTATGGATGAAATTTCAATCACTAATGCCCAATTCATCGGGAAAATGGATCGAGCCTTGCGTGACCTACGAAACAAGCCGAATGTTGCTTTGGTGGTATGCATGTTCTTTTACTGGAGACTGGCTTCAGCAACTACCAGTCGCTGGCAAAGCAGCTTTTATCAAGCATTCTGTATTGCAGCTTATCAACAACTCAATGAAGTCGTGAAGCTGGAAGAGTATATGAGACATAGCAATGATCCTTTATAAGCTAAAATACTGGATCGTTGGCGCTATGGAGAAGTACCAAAAATTAACAGTGGAGAAGCTCATAATTGCGCCACTACGACATCCAAGTCGGATAGTTCCTCCACCATCGTCTTTCTATGCTGCAGCGACACGTATGAAGTCCGTCCAACAGATCTACTTGACCGAACCACTCACAAAGGAGTATTTAACTGACTTCACCCCAAACAAAGCCGCACTTGCTGAAACAGAACGCCTAGAAGCTCTAGAAATGGTTTTTGATGCACATTAATTCATCTAATACATCCATGTTAGAGCTTACCCCGTGCGCGAAGCACGCGCTCTTGTATAAATAATACAATTACTTCTTAAAATACGTTGAAGTCGGTAAAACAAAAAAAACTGGCGATGTCTGTCCATTCCCGCTCGACGCAACCACATTGTAAACTTTCCAGATGGAGAGAGCATCGGGTGGGCTCAGTAAGTCTGCGAAGCAGATGACGTTCGCTAACGCGTGGATTGGGTAGATAACTAAGCCAAGAGGAACAGCAGACCACGGAAAAATCGCGCTTGCTGACAGTAGTGGGCGAATTACACCGAGCACACAGGAAGAGCGTCGCCTCTATGCATTCAAAGCATCAACTAGCTCACGGCGTGAAGCCACCAGACTCGAGTGAAAGTTCATAACGCCGTATATGTCCACATAAAACCAACGTAGAGGGAAGGTGGACGAGGATGCAAAGATTGTGCATTCAATTACTTCCGTAAGAATTATATAGCGGTTTTAGTCAATTCGTAGCCGTTTGGGCTTACATTTTCATGCATCGGTGAATTCTTTACTCCTGTCTTGGTTACATTGACTTGTATTTACTATGCGAGGCGAAGAATCTAATCAGGTTGAGAAATCGTAAAAGCTTATCGCCGACGACAAGGGTGCTCTCTAATTGGCCAAAACGCTACCAATGTTTGTTTAATACCAACAGAAAACTGAACGACAGAAGAACACAATGTTAGCTGATTCGAAGTCGGTTCGCCTGTATATCACCAGAAACAAAAATTAAGTACGCAAGCAACATAAACGGAATCAAGAAATGGATAAGGGAAGAACTTGCTCGAGAAGAATCGAATACAAATAGATTTTTATGATAGTGGTGAATTTAACCTTGCCGAGTTTACGCCGGACGTTTTTGAAAGATTTCTGGTGTACAAGAGAAGTATTGTGATGTAAGTGGCTCTGAGCGGATATCGCAGCGCTATAAAAATCTCTCTGATTGAAGCGCATTGCATTGCCGGTGGTATATGGTGATGATATGAAGCAGCTTTTTCCGGTATAAAGAGGCTCGAGATGAATCAGTCAGCCTTAAATCTCGGGAAAGCAGCCTCTGACTTATTCTCTATACCAGGTACGCTGTGAATCTCCCTTATAAGAAATGATAGTGGGTTTTCGCATCTCTTTTTGACTACTCAATGGAATTTAATGTGCCGATCTGCTTCTGTTCAGACTCTCCGGATCCAGCACTTGCTACCCAAAGATGACAGCGTAGGCGCACTTTTTTCAAGTCAAAAACAAGCCAAGAAGGAACTGGACTACGTGAACCATGCCACCTCAATGCTAATCCGCTTAGTCCGGGTACGTGTCGGGTGACTACTTTTGGATTTAATTAGCGTGCCACCCGCGAATGCAACCAGGGGCATTATTTCCGGGTTCTGAACCAAAACTTCGCTTTAATACATATCTAGGTGCTCTTCTGAAAAAGGATAGAGTTTCTCAAAGTTATGGAACGCACTCAGTGTGGAAGGGGTTGCAACATTTGTTTGTGGAGGACGTACCGGCGGCCCGTCAATTGTCAGTGTCTGCCTCCGATGTGGATGGTCTATCAGTGGTGTGCTAGATAGGTATTTTCGATATGGATCCGCTGGTGACCAAATTTTAAGAGACGTGGTAGCAGGTCTATCTGGAATGACTCGAAAATTTCAACTCTACCCTCGTACTTTCGTGACAGTTCGGACAAAACAGTAGATTCTAGTGTGCAGAAGATGTTTCCAGGACCCGCAAAGGACTCAAGTTTTTGTGGATATTTACTGTTGTGCTTAGCTTTTCACTGGTGCATCGCACTACATTTTTGATGGTAGATTACATAGCAACCATCCGCTTATGCCAACACTTTTATTCACTAACCCCAGTATTCTTCAAGAATTAGAATCTAAGCTAGAAAGAGTTGAATCGGAGTGGATGCAACCGACGGAAATACTGCCACAGATGGAGTTGTATAGCAAGCTCGACAGCCAGTAGCAATCAATGGACACTCTGACCAAAATGCTAGAAAACCGAATGGAACATGTACTCCAGCAAAAGGGCGTGGCAGCAGGTAATATCACAAAAGAACTGCTACCGGAAGAATCAAAGCACTGCTAACAGAGGTAGGACTTCATTAAAGTAAAACAGCAGAGCCAGCTTTTCCAGCTCCAGACCGTACGCGTCAATTTTACCGATGGGGAGAATTTCACTTGCTTCCGAACGAATTTGATTTTCCTAGCATTGCTCCACTCGGTGCATGGATGTTGTTGTGGTTTGGCGATTCACGTCTTGGTTATTCCCCATACAATGGTATTTTGTCCGACGACCTCGATACACCTAAAAAGAAAGCAACTGTATCAGAATGGTCTATGATGATGCGCCACATCATGAACGGAATTGAAGCCAAAATGAACACACCAATACCGACTGTCCAAAATGAGGCTCATGCAATTTATTTGTTTTAGATGGGGTACGAGATGCTGAAATTAAAACCCAGCAAGTTCAAGCGCAGGTTGGACCAAATTAAAGTTACCACGGTCCTGAGACTAGTTCGCGAAGCTGGTAGCACTGGAAACAGAGTTCTTCCCTGTAAATCCAGAAAGAGTCAAACCATTAGTATCGTTATGCATTCATATTGTCGATTAAATCATAACATAACATCATACCGTCAGTGATGTATTTGCCTCAGACCGCCGGCATCTTTGTTGGATGCCTCTATGATCTGGATTTTACGTAGCTCGCTGCGGCAACTTAATTTCATCCAATCACATATAATCGTCGGCGAGTTAACCTATATTTCTCAGTCGGATACATGAGCTCTACCAGAATATTTCTCGTTGACTACTGCTGTGTGCAACATTGGATTACGTGTGGTACCGCCTATCATTTGCCACAACACGACCAAAAACCGCTCTGATGATGGATAAGGGTACACAACGAATCCCATCCTCAATTATCAGTGTCAACGCTTATAACAAAGAACGGAAGTGCCCAGATCGATCGTTTAGGTCGTTTACATTATCTTCTGGTAGTTATGCTAGTGTTATCACTTCGTATACTGCGTTGGCAGAAAAGTCATCTACAAAACTGATGTAATGCTGCAAGAGTGTATTTTGACTCTCCGTGTACCAGTCTAGTCCCAATATTTGGGTTGTCACACCGTGATCAACTGGCTTTCCAGTATCCTATACCCTATGCCACTCTAAAGTTAGTAAGCAGACCTGTACATCGCGCAGGGTTGTTTCGCCTGGTCGCTCTATTGAATGTACGTACCTTACTGGCGCGGGTGAACTTACATGACTCGTCGAGTCACCAAGCATAAAAGCCAGCGAAATGTAGTAAAGTGAATGGTATCTGACTCGATCTCAACGCGTCAGTCAAGATCAAGGCAAACACACCCTCCACAGTGACACACACTCTCTACAGTGGTGGTTTTACCGCAAACGTTATACTCCTTAGTTCTCATAAATACGACGAGAACTTCGCTGGGTTTACTACCAGGTATATCAATGTGGCAGGCGTAAACTGCTTCGCTATCGAGTGCTCATTGCGCTTTGTGATGGTGGCTTTTCTTGGACGACAGGGTCATCAACGAGGAAACAATCTCGATCATGGCGAGCAAACAATGCTCCGACAGAATTAAGCTGTTAGTTTCGATACAAGACGTCAAGGTATACAAGACCCGTCTGTCGGGTAGTAGCAGAAGCTGTCAGTTTCTCTTAAGCAGCCCTCGTCACGTAGCTACGCACATCCGACCTGTCTGGGTATTTTACACAACGATAGCATGAGTGTCAGTTACATCGTGGGACTCACTCCGGTTATAAAGGACAACCTCAAGTGGGGGTACGTTATGCTGAGGTCCTCGAATCTGAGCAACGTCAGCTTGGAATTATTTGATGTTATCGCTGAGATCGACACTACCTTAGCGAATAATAGGTAAATGATACTTGAGATACCAAGGTGATGTCCATGCTAACGCTGATATTCACAGGGAGCACTTTGCATTGTAGCTTATGGAATGGCGAAAACTAAACTTGCTTCGCTAATTGGAACGAAGACTGGAGTAATGGCAACGATGTTCCACTCAAGCTGCTGTAGGAGCACAAGTCACGCGATCGAAAACCTGTGTCGCGTCCGGGCAAGAAGTGTGATTATTTTAACCATCACTAAACCTGAAATGTTGTATATGCCACCATTTTTCCTATGTGTACTATCCAACAATATAATAGTACGAGAATCCAAATCACCCAAATTCCTATATATTTTTGTTGGAGGTACAGCATCGGGTTCAAAATATACCCCCTACCTTCGTCCTGTGAACTGAGGCGTTAGTCATTCAGATTCGTTAGGTTTTGTGTATGATCAACGTTCCATACAACCTCGTGCAGCTACTGTACAAGTGTTCATGAGATTGGTCATATGAAGACAGTATTTTCAACCATTCTACACCCATTAAGAAGACCGCTGAGGGACGCGGTGAAAAAGCTGGTCTGTAATTTATGTATTGTTGAGGCCAATGATGATCAAACAGGACGGAAAAGATGACACGAGTGGGATTCGAACCCACGCCCGAAGACTGGTGCCTAAAACCAGCGCCTTAGACCGCTCGGCCATCGTGTCAATTAGCAAGTAATCGCACCTGCTCTATTTAATCTATAATAGCATTTAAATCAAGAAAATGATTAGATTTGCTTGCTTCATTTAATTACTTCCTCAATTTGCATTAATGCGTAGACCGAGGTCGATCTAGTCCACTTGAATATCAAGCTAAAAGAGGCCAGATCATACCTCGCTTAGATTGACATGGGAAAATAATATTGTTTACTACAAACCTGTCACTTTTGCATATTTGAAACACGAATCGATGCCAGATTAATGTTTCTATGTTCATCGAGTCCATCTCGTACAGTGATTGATCTTATCTCCACATTCAGTCGAACCTACATTTTACAATAATAGTGGGAGCTTCAGAACTACAGCTTACGCTACTTTCATACCAGAACAGGAAGTGATTGACATTCGGGGGGAGTCAGCTTGTACTGTCAAATACTGCAGCACATGAGCAACCGATCGGAGCTCATTGATCTCTTCCGCATCACGTGGGACTATGTGTTCTATGTTTAAGTAGACAGTAGTGCTGAAGCCGCTCGTTATGTATTCATAGATGTTTCCCGTAAACTGAACATCAAACACGACGGCAATGCGCCTATACACTGGGCAGCAGTAATTATAAGAAGCACTATTAACATGGGTGTCGAAGAACTTGATTTAACAGAGACAATCTAGGCTTGATGATGCGATCTTTGTAGGATGACCGTTAGTACGACTTGCTGTGAGTGAGTGAAACAATGATGCAGAATGATTCTGAGCAGTAGGCGCTGTTGTGTCCTGGCGATAACATAAAGAATGATTTTTGAATCGTTTATTATAAAAGGTTTTCGCAAGGTGATCGAATTACGGCTTACAGCGACGTGTTGCCACATCAGGATTCTGGCACGAGATCCTCCCACTACCAAGAGCGAGGGCTTTTCCCTGCTCTGTTAGCCAGCCTGGGGCGGTACACCCTTCCTTAGTGACCTCGGTCCACTGTCTTACGACAATGTACCAATGTCGACTCCTGGTTTGAGATGGACGCGCCATCCACATCCTGTGAATAGTGACACCACAACGCATGCCACAACCCTCACACCTTACTACCCGGACAGAAGCATATCCGTTACAAGTTGGCGCCACCCAACCCGGCGATGCTGATCATAAATCTGCTGATACTTAATCTTGACTTGGTCCTTACTTCGAGAACCACTTTCTAAAGTCACTGTGTTGTATTAATACGTATTAATACATAAAGCCCTACATTTGTGCTTGAAATTCACATGACATTGGCATCCATTCTCTAGATGCAAGTCTCTCGCTATCACCGCCTATTCGAACTCAGCACGCACAGAATACATCTTGTGCATATTGAAGTGATGGCATCTTCGTCTCACACGGTTGGCGTTCGTCCCATTGTGTGCGTTGGAACAATTACCTAAGATTTACGTAAATCATTTTTTCGTCTGAGGTCGACAAGGTATGGGCAAATAGATTCTAACTCTGTGAAAGCCTACTCCCAACCGAGGCAGCAGATACGCGCATGGGTTAAGATGGTACTGTTATTAGATACACTATTGGATAAAATGTTCTAAATTTCAGCAACATACCGACCTTTTCTAACTTATATACGCACTGCGCGGCCAATCAAAACGCGTACAGTATTTCCACGATATGTTTAACGTGTAAGAACATCATATCCATTTAATATATGAGTTAAGAACAACATAGGAAAGGGTGAGTGAGGTTGTTGAATGAGTGAGTAGGTGAATAAGTGAGTGAGTACTCGACCACTTGTGTGAATTAGAGATTTAGTATAACCGAGCGATTCTGCTACGCTGTGACTGTTTCAAATGAAGCAAATGCTGTGGAGGGTGTGACTCTTCGTTTGGGTGTAGAGCTCAAGAATAAAATACAAGATGGACATACATAGAAACGTTGGTTTGTAGATTCGGTCAGTGGCTTTTACCCAATTGCACCATTTTCAGCACACTTTCGTCAAGAGTAGATACCATTCGGCACGAGCGAAAGCAATATCGTAATGAACAATGGTACTTTGTTCTGTTCCTTAAAACAAGTTAGGGGCTGTTGGATGCGGGAGAAAAAAGAAAGAAAAAATGTCGAGTGGTACGAACTCATGATGATGATATTACGTGTGACGCGGCGGACTCCTGAATTGCTAGAGTTGTGATCCGGGGCGGCAGAATAGCGTTCGCATACGTTGAATCTCTCTCAGCATGGAAGTAGGCAAGCATTGTACGAATGAGGCGTTTCCATGCAGAGCGGTCCTGGGTGAGGCGACGGAGTGTCTCGAGTTCGGAGGCAGTGCGGAGCTCGAGGTTAATTGGAGCGGCGGTGGGATCAGCTGCTAGAATGGCTGGTAACGTAGTGCGTCGTCGTCCTCTCCATCCGCTGGCTGTATTAGGAGCAAACTACGAGCTTATGAAATGGTTAGCAGGAATATCAGGTGAGCAGCGTAATATGTGTCCAAAGAGCCGCCATCGTGCAGCGAATAGCTTGAATCGCAATGGTTCCGTCCCGAAGCGTTCGTAGAGTTCGGCGTTGCCAATGTGTTGCGGGTACCGAACGTGGAGCACTTTCCTCAGTTGTTGGTGATGGAAGCTTTCGATTCCGCTGAGCTGGGCTTGAGTCAGAGCCCATGAGCCGCAATTATACATCAAGATCGGGAGAACGTAGACCGAATAGAGCCGTCTGGTGTCTTCAGATATCTTGTTCGGGCGAATCCAGATGACCCATATTCGCCGAAGTGCTGCTGCAGCTAGGCGCTTCCGATTGGATACGTCTTCAATGTCTCCGAGGAGTGACACTAGTTTTCTTGTGTGCCGCCATGCTTCATCCTTGGCCCGGGTCTGACGGTGGGTGAGGGGGTTGCCGCTTGGATTGATAGAGCTGTCAACTCGCTGGGGATCATTGTCTAGGCTGTTGTTACGCTATTGCTACTCCTAGAACTTGCTACATTGCTCTTAACCCTTTAGCTACGAACTTCCGTACGTGTCCAGGAAGACCTGTTAGAGCACCTTCAACATGCTTTGATTGGCTAAAGGTCTACGCAGAGGCTAGGGTGAAGTTGCTGCCTTCACTTGTAGGTCCATGTGAACCTGTACGACAGCCACTCACAGCGAGACCAAATCGTCAGCTGTGTGCATTATAAGACCGGTAGAGGTTGTCATTCCGAATTCCTCTTGCTACAGCGAGATGGAGAATGAAGGTGTTACCGGAGACTGGGACGTCCAAAGCGACTGGGACTCCCAGAGCGACGGCAAGGAGGCTCACCAGTGGGAGGAAGACCTGTCAGACGGTGGTCTAAGCGACTTAGAGGTAGCATTTGACACTTAACATGCAACCGCTCCACAACCTCAGCCAGTTCACGCGGAAGCGCCGCGACCGGCCGTGATTCCGACATCAGCGACGCTCGCAGAAAATGCATATTACAAGGCTATAAAAGACGGAAGCGGTCTACACTTGACAATGAATGCTACAGTGAGAAGTGCTTTCGACTACGGGAGATCCTGTTGCATTTACGAGAAAGCGTAGTAATAGAAGCATCACGCCAGTTAGTGAGCTCATTCTTCCACAGAGAGACTAGCTACATATCTAATACACATCTTACATTCTCCGAAATGTCTGGGCAAAGCTGTAAAAGCTTCTTGTTGGCGCACAGCGGTAGGCTTCCCTTCATTCTGCCTGTCTGGAGGTAAATGAACACACGGGCGAGGGCTTTGCGAAGAGCTTGATGACGCCGACAGGGGTGTACTCTAGTCTTCATTCTCTGCGCCTTCTCCTTCATGGCAGCCTCGTAGACACTCCAGCAGCAAGGCAAGCAGCCACCACCCGAACAACCTGTCACTGCAGGAGGGGGGCATCTCGGTTCTGGGCAGCAAATCGCGAACTATCAACAATTAATAATTGGAGGTTACTTGTGTAATCTTGGTGCAATCATATTGGTTTAAATGTTCAAAACTTGCACGGTGATTGGTTCTGATATAGGTCTGCTTGGACCTCTACGCCAAAGCTCGTAGTTAAAGGGTTAATAAGGTTGAGGTCAGTTTTGGCAACACTCATCTTCAGGAACCAGCGAGAGAACACCGCTGGCGCTTCGAACTTAATGCGGTCGACGACGTCAGGGTGAGTACACACGAAGTCTGCGTCGTCAGCGTATACAATCATGTCCCGCAGTAGGTCATGGGGCGCTTGAATTGACCTGGACAGATCCCGGAGAGCGGCCTCGAGGTATACTGTGAACAGAACGGGAGAGAGCGAGTCGCCTTGGGAGATGCCGATATTGCTCTCGAAGGGCGAGAGAACTCGTGCACCGGATAGCAGTGACAGCTTAGTATTACGGAGGAGGAGTCAAATGAGCCGGATTGATTCTTCGTCGAGGATGTCCTTGAGAGCGGAAAGTAGTTTGTCGTGGTCGATTGTATCGAAGGCACAGGGAAGGTCAATACCTAGGATGTTGAACGCTTCACGATAGCGTTGTGCCCGTGCTGCTATCCACTGATGCGCCCATACTGCGTCAGCAGCTGTGAGCTGGGCTGAAGTCGCTTTGATGGGGTGAAATGAAGTCGTCGACGGTTCTTGATATGCGCTGGAGAACGACAATAGAGATTGCCTCTCTGATACTGGTCAGTAGTGTTATGGGTCGAAGGCTGGAGCATTCCCCAGCTGGTTTGTTCGGCTTCGGGAGGCAGATTAAAATGCCTTCGCCAAGGTGGATGTGCTTTCCTGCAGTAAATCCATAATTGAGAAATGTTGCGAGTTGTATGCGAGGGCGTCAGCACCATATTTGAGTAGTTCGGAGGGAATATGGTCGAACCCAGAAAATCGTCCGTTGTTGAGTCTGCCGAAGCCGGCTGTTAGTTCTTGCACCGTAACTGGATTCTCGAGGGGACGTGGTTCCGAGTCAGCGTCCGGTGTTGTGTGGATGGATCCGAGAATTGGCTGCGGAAGAAGCTTTTGATGATGCTGTTAGTCTTCAGGCGGTTTTGGATGAACTTACCTTGTGTGTCCTTGATTGAAGTGTAGGGCGATCGATTACGTGTCACCTCTCGGGTGGCTGTGAACATTTGTGACGTTGCGCTGAGTGCCTCGATTTGGGCCACCTTCTCGTCAATGATCGCGTTGGCGATTTTCCTACAGCGTTCGCGGATGCGGTGGAGAAGCTGATTGAGGCGGTGTAAGAGTGCGTTCGTGTCTGCTGAGCTGTCATTACAGATGCGGAGACGAAGGTTCCGTTGCTCTGCGGAGAGCTTCCAAAGCTCTGTGTCGGAAAACCGTTTACCTGTGCGCTGTCCGGTATGGGTCAAGACTGGTACGAACTCATGTAACCGGTAATTTCACTGTATTTGTACGTTATCAGCTTTTTCAACCGAAGTTGTATTCTTGCAGATATCGGTATCTGATTGGTTGAGAGCGGAGATTTGATGCGGTATCGACCGACCTCCTGTTGGTCGATACACCTGCAAAAAACACATGTAAAAGTTGCACTGAGCGTTTGAATTCTTATTGCTTTTTGCAACCTCTCCTATACATAAAGCTATGCACTTCGACCTCTGGTTGCAATGGCAGTTCCTCATTCTCGAAATTGGCCATCCAACGATAGATATCTTGGGGGATTTGTACAGAAGCTTTTGTAGGGTGAACATCGTATCAGGTCTGTGTATTCCCGGCTCTCCATGAACTTACACAGAATTGCATTTCATAATTTTGACGCCATAATGTAAGAACTTACGGCTATTCACTCCTAAATAGTTAGACTACGACACCGATGTTGAATGCGATGCTTTGCTTGTAGACCGAGAGTCAACATGAACGCCAAAAGGCGCTCCCGGTATCGCGGCGTATTGCAATCCAGCGAGTGAGTCGTGTTGTGCAACGCGATGAAATTATCTTAGCAGAGTCCATGGACAAACAAAAGCTAATGGCAACAAGTCACACTATCCAAAGACCCCAAAATCTATTTGAACTGAGGCACGAATACGAGTCTGGACTGCATGGATTAACACCCACAAAGAGTGGTCATACCGGCCGAATGGTGGACTAACAAATTCGCCTATTCGCGACGTAAAATGCTCTGGGATTTTATCGCCGAATTTGTGCATTCGAAATTCACCAGCGACGTTGCCATCAGTAAAGTATACGCCGTTTATGAATATCTTGTATCGTAGGAGCAACTGAAGGCGACGGGGCTCTCAATTCCGACTACGAAGGTTCTGAAGCTAATTCAACCGAGAGGTATGACGAGATGGGAGAGCTCGCAAGGGCGGATAGTACCTCATTGGACAGTGACAGCGAAAGTGAATCGGGCGACGACAGTGCAGACGCGGCCGAGCCGCTGTCTGCGGCTACACGCTCTACAGTAGCTGCACAAAGAAAGGAAGAGCGAGAGCGATGGAAGGCCATTATCGAGAACTGGGGTGCAATTGAAAGGCAAGATTTGAGCAAGCTCGCGAACGACAGTGCTGCGTTCAAGCGGATGCAGGATGACGTTTGGGAAACAGGTACGTTTTGGATTTTGGTGGGATATCACGCATCTCAACTACTGACACATGCTTGATTATACTGTATGTAGATCCAGCCACTTTTCCAACGCACGAAGAGTTTCCAGGACTGTTCGACGGAGCTTATGACCATACCGCCGAGGTCTTTTGCTGCGCTGAGTCTCCGGTAGAACTCTTCCTATTATATTTACCGCGTGAGTTCTGGCTGGGTGTTGAACAGGAAACACGTCGATATTACCGTCAAAAGCTGTCGGCCAGAATGGAGGCACAGTTTCGGACGCAGACTGGAGAGAATCGGTGTACATTGGACCAGATCATAGAAAATGAGAAGCGTCTGCACACAAAGTTCCGGGCACACGATATTCTGCAATGCATTGGTCCGCTTTTGGTGCGCATGTTGTGTCTTCATACGTGACGTTTATCTGATCACTGGGCTACAACTTCCGTGGGTGCGATATCGGCTGGTACATTCGGCCGCTTCTTGAAGAGAGACCGGCTTGATCGCATCTTGCGATACCTGCATTTTTCAAACAACACAGCCGAAGAAGCGGCGACCGACAAGGCATGGAATATTCGGCCAATTGTGGAGACTCTGCAGAAGACATTTTTCGAAGCGGCTATCGGACTCCTCCAATATTTTCTTTCGATGAGGCAATGGTACCCTCGCGGGCCGATTTAACCCCATGCGACAGTTCGTGAAGGACAAACCCCACCGATGGGGAACCAAGTTGTTCATGACTTGTTGCGCACAAACCGCCTACTGCCTGCGGTAAATGCACGGTGGTCGCCGTGCAACCTTTTCTTTTAATGACAAGTCACACATGCTGTATGTAATTCGAGTTTCAATATTGTCTATGGTATACTACATCTAACATGTACAGGATGGAAGTTTATTGTGGGAAAAACGAGCAAAGAGCACCCGGTGGCGCAGTACCTGCTGACGATAACACAGGACCTGCCGCAACACTGCGAAACCTAAATGCTGTACCGCCACCAAGACAAGACGGTGTTAACTATGCCGTAGTTACCGATCGCTTCTACACGTCGATACAGCTTCTAAAGCAAAATGTGTACTAGGGTTGGTACAATCCAGACCAACAAGAAGGGCTTCCCGCCATCACTAGTACAGGGAAAGTCAAAACGCCCGAAGAACGTCGCTCGTGGTGCTACCCAAATCGTAATCGCGAAGTCAGTGCCTCAAATGAGTACGATGGTATGGTTCGACAACACCATTGCATATATGTTGAACTGTGGAACTAGCACTTCAATGTCGACATGCGATACGTGTTAGTAATCATTAATATCATGCATATTGCTGCTTATTACACGCTGGTTGTATGACATTTAGAACGGCGAATCCCCGTACACAAGGACAAACGGAAACTATCCCGTGTCCGTCAGCAATGCGAGCTTACCATCGATGGATGGATGGATGGAGGCGACGTTCACGATCAACTGCATCTGCAGATGCTACTCGTTGCAGATGTCACTTCGTTTCCGCTTAGAGTGATGTTCAAATAAAAAGTGACGACTTTTCGAACCTATGACTTATCTAGGCCGAGGAAATAAGGTGGCGGAAAAAAGTTGTCTCCATGTCCAAGTCGGAAAAAGTTGTCGTGATGTCTTTTACGGCTTAACCTTCGAAACAGCATGTGACTGTCGAAAGTATCCATTTTGACACGCATTCCACATCCGCGTTGCGCAGAGCACATGTGCCCAACGTCAGCGGACACGACAAGCATGCCTATGATACTATCCAAGCGTGGAAGATATGCAGGAGTTCAACAGCCAACGGCAGCTGTTTCGAGTCGCGTGCAGATAGCAACGGTGACTGTGCCACCGTTATCACTAGGTTCACCCTCTTACTACACAGAATATGAAGAAGATCGCCCCAACGGAAATGGAGAGAGGCCTGACGACGAGGGTCATCACCACGCCAAGTTCATCCAGATAATCAGCCTGCGCTGGCATGACAGAGACTAGCCACCGATGCAGCGAACTTGGTTGGTGTCGTTGGGCCAGGCAACGATAGCACGCCAGCGCGACGCAAGACTCCCTAAGCCACTAAGTCCAGAGCAACGAAGACAAGGTCAAGAACATGCGAAGGGCAAGGCAGCGCAGAAACCAAAACCTGTTGAAGGGACGAGCATGAAGTGGACCGTGCAGCTTTCTGCGCTAGCAATCGATGCACGCTTTCGCAACAAGCGCATACTGAAAAAGTTTTCCACGAAGAATTCCAATACACAGGCGCGATGAGCAATGTGGGAGGTTACGATATACTTTTTCAGCAGCGCGGGTTAGCGGACCAAGCGTGGGAGACGCAAAACCGCGTGAGGTGACGGAAAAGCAGTTCAAAAACAAATTGGACGCTGTACGATCGGGCTACAAGGGTAGGCGACAGCGCACGATGGCAACCGGAAACCGTTCGGCAGTTGATGAAGAAGAAGACCGTGATCACAAAGAAGCGCAAGTATCCTGAAATGCCTGTCGACTTTCTGATTAATGGTGAAGATGAATATTCTGATGACAGCTCTGCAGATGGCGATGCACCACAAAATTTAACGTGTGATCCTCTCAGTGTGAACCCAAACTACCTGAAGATACTCGGTCCCGAGTTAACTGACTGCTATGTGAAGTTGTTTTCGCGGCGTACGGGCTGCACTGGGGAAGCAATTACTGAGACGGGTATTGATAGTGACGATGGAGTTAATAATGAACATGAGTCGGGGAGCGAGCCTAGTGAATCGCCCAGTGAGGCTCACGAAGCACGTGAAAGAGCCAAAGCAGCAGCGAAAGCCAGAAAGACTCGTGATACCCAAGCCAATAAGTCCTCAACGAAGCGACCCTCTGTGGCTGTTTGTGAAACACTCCAATCGGGGTTTGAAGCCATTGAACGAGTGTTTTCAAACCGCCACCAGCCCCTCAACCTACAGCAGCTGACCGCTAGCCTCTTCAGTGAGATAACCAAGCGATCGGATAACTTTAAGGTGCACGAGTACGGCTTCTGATTGCGCGTCATTGACGTTTTTTTATTACTCGTTATCGTTTTGATAACGCGGTGTGCGTATGCATTGCGCTTTGCAATAGCAATTCGTCTTCCTCTGGTGTTCTATCCCAGTTTTGATTGAATGAAGACATAACCTGTCTGGCATCATATCGCTCTTTACGAATTGCTTCTTCGTTTCGTTTTTTGGGCTTGAATTGCTTGTCGCCAATGTCGATCAACAAGTTATGCAGGACAGCAGCAGCGCAAATCATTCTAGCATTTGTGGTGTGTTTTCGTCGATCGGTCACACCATGAAGCACTTTAAAACGAGTCTTTAGTCGCCCAAACACGCATTCGACTAGAATTTGAGTCTCTGAAAAATGGTAATTGTAGCTACAGTGAATAATCGTATTTTGTTTTGAACTCATCAACAAAAAGGAATAGATTCCCTGTACCAGCGTTGGATGCTTGTTAGACGCTTGCCGCCACGTTCATCATATGGTACCATTAAAATGACCACAGCTTGAATCCTGCGTCACCCGGCCAATTGATACCAGGATAGCACAATTCGCGGACACGAGCACCTAAGACCGTAGACTGGTTCCACATGGATTGGACTGAATTGCTGCCACTGAAAATACACAGATATCGAAACTTAAAGCAGTAGTCAATCGCTGCTAGACAATTATGTGAAGGCTTGCCGCTTTTATTTTAAAATCCCTGCAACAAGGCACACAATATTAACGCGAGACACTAATCTATTAGCGAAGTGTTTCAGTTCGATCGATTCAGAGAATATTTACCTGGAAATCACTTGGTCGTCGAGTACGTATTAATGTGCCGCCAAAAATGCACGCACCATCTGGAAAATCTGCATTGCGAGCAGCAAACCCATCAGCTAGTGCACTCCATTCATCTTCCGAGGATGGCGCGCGGAAATATATCACGTCGTCCATCATTTCATAAAGCAGTTATTCGAGATTTTTATTGTAGCGGCTTTCTACGCCTCGCGACATGCCAAGCTGTACCACAGCTCCTCCTATTCCACCTCCATTCTGTCCGCATCCAATTCTGTAGTATGTAAGTAGCACAGCAACTCCAAAATCAAACGTGTACCGGGTATTCTTCTCCGGCAGGCTGTACTTGGCATAGTAGCGGGGCTCCAGGAACGAACAGAGAGTATCAAGTGATTCTGGCAAGCAGCGAAGAGTCTTTCGATAAACTTTGGGTGATCGCTGGGATTTGAGCTTGTAAAAGAAGTCCGAGCGAACCGTGATCCACTCGCTGGGGGCCGCTCGACGTGATCTCCAGTTCATCGCACCAAACACAGCTTCCAGCACGATGAATACCAAGCTCAGCATCAGAAACATGTCCTCCGTCGTCATCACTTTCGGCGGTCATATCCACGTCCATTTCGCCCAGCAAAACATTTGATTCTTGCTGAAGGTGATGTAGACTGCTGCCTGCAAACGTGTCCTGGTAGAGCACTGTCTCGGAGTCATCACCCCTGTCAGCCCATGACGCCCACGACGCTGTCAACGTCCATGGCGACGAATTCTTCGTGTAAATCGTGTGCGGAATGATGGTCCATGTTGAAGCTCTTGGTGCGCTAGATAATAAGCCAGCTCTCCTCCATAAAAGTTGATCTCGAACCTACTTCTTTTGGCCGCCTTTTGAGTCGGCATATCGCCGCCTCCTTTTTTGAGTGACCCGTCTATGCAATAAGTTAGCTCGAAAAAGTCATCACTTTTTTATTTGAACACCACTATAACCATGCTGGTTTTATTACGCAATTACAGGCGCAGCTTCTGGCTGTCGGCCCCGCAGAATTCGCTGACACGTTACGCAATGCTTTGATATTCCTCTCTGCTAGTTCCAATGGTGTAAGTGCAAAGCTGTATTCGCCAGGACCAATCGCACCCACACGTGGAGACAATAGCTCTACGTCCGGCCAACACAACCTCGAGATCGACGACGAGTGGACTGAGGTTAATGGCATTCGCAAGCGGCGCCAACGGCAGTGCAAGGTCTGCACCATTCGCAAGACAGTCCGCACTAAGCGTCAGATGGCTTGATTTTACTACCGACAGTGCAGCAAGGGCTCCAAGCGGTAAGTGCTTCATACATGATATCCAACTTAGTAACGTGGAACTAACACTTGATATCGTGCTAGTGTGTACTTGTGTGATAAATGCGCCAAGGCCATTATCAAAACAACGGCTTGACCTGCAACGAAATTTGGCGCCAGCTTTGGCGCAACGAGACCGAGCGCCCGCAGCCGCGTTGTGGCCGTGGTATTCAGATGAGGGCCCCGGAAAGAAACATTCCAACGCAGAAGAAGTGGAAGACGACGAAACGCGTCTAATGGTATTAACCACAGTGGTGAAGACCGCGAAGCCACTAGCGATACTGTCGTGGAGAAGTGCGCTGACGGCTGCAACGATGAGGAAGAGGACGCTGGCTACGAGGAAGGTGATGACAAGGAGATGCCCACCCGTGCTGAAGAGGTGTCTGATGGAAGTGAAGGTGGTAGTGGAGAAGAGGCCGGAGATGATGCCGCGTTGCAGTAAGAACAGAGGCAGTCTTCTGCATAAGTATTTGAACGCCGTGCTTGCATTTCACTTGTTTCACTATCAGGTTCAATACACAATTTCGTATTCGTAGTCTTTTTGCACGTTTCTAGCAACAACGAAAACTCACTCCCAGTAACAGGGCCATATCCACATCTGCTACATCAAGCATGGCGTCGAAGAATTTTAGAAACTATGCTAGATAGGCAGCATGTGGTCACGTGCGTTTGAATGATCTTTGTTTGAAAATACGGATTGTGTTCCTGTTATTCCCATAGAAATTCAAAGTATAGGCTTTCTTTAACATGCTTGATATCAAGCATGTGAACAGTAGTCCTACCATATGGGATTTGCAGCCGCAACGGGGGATTAAAGACGATAAACGGCCAGAATTCGACGACCAAGCTAAAGGCTACACTGAAGGGAACGAAATGTACTTTGTTTAAGGTGCGATCTGTAGGAATAGGAGCTGTTCTGTCTAGAGAAGTAGAGCTAGAAGTCGTGGATTGGGAAAACAGCTTGAGACAAGATGGTGTGCCTGGGTCACCCCGAATGCTGTCGCTTCTAGCACGTCGAGTTGCTGTCGACGCTGGGGTGAGCTACTTCAGGGCTTCGGACAAGTGGATCAAGAGATTCCGGGCCGACATCGCCTCAGCATGCGGGTGCCGCCGACCAGATCAACCCTGAACATTGAAAAGGTGAAGGCGGAATTCGGGTCAAGGTGGAGAGCGTGGCCCGACAGTTGGGCATCACGCGCATCTACCAGACGGGTATGTACGGGTTATACTCTTTCATTACTTCAATTCTAATATTGTTGTGTACTGCATGTATGTTGTTTTCTTTTAATACTTACCCACCAAGAAGCGATAAATGCCTGTGGAGCAAAAACGGTTTGGGTAAAATATGTTGGTGCTTCGAAAGAACGGTCGACCGTAATGCTTTTGGGGGACTAAACTGGGGTGAAGTATACTTGCAAGGTAGTGCCAGAAGTGCTCAATTTTGTGGCGCATTTTAGGCAACCAGAATGAGAGCACCTCAAGCTTCTTTTGCACAGACACGTTTTGATGACGCGCTTCGTTCGTGTGACGGCAGTCTTTGCCATCAAGATATGGTCTACCAACTGGACGATGCTTGGCAATTGTCATTCAAAAACGCTGAATACTGCTGGAGAAGTTTTGGGCGAACAGAGCGCTTTCTGACGCCAAAAGTGGTTCGTTTTGTGACGGTGCATCTCTCTAGAGGCAATTTCAGCTATTACAATTTGCTGACTTTGATTGGCTCGTTCTGTGGTGCAGCTCATAAGAGGGTGCAGCTCACTACATGCAGTACGTTTCCTCCTAGCGATTTTACTGTTGTGTGTATTAGTTTGTTGTAGTATGGATTCGTCGCTGCTGACAGGACCACTGGTCTGTCTTTGGGGTGACACTAAACAAAAAACTGCAAACCCTAATCTGATACGGCAAATACTTCGCTATGAATGGGCAGTCAAGTGGGTAACACTTAACAACGCCGGACACTTAACACCTAGACTACGGTAATGTACAAATACATTCACATTACCGGTTACATGAGTTCGTATCACTCGACATTTTTTCTTTCTTTTTTTCTCCCGCATCCAACAGCCCCTAACTTGTTTTAAGGAACAGAACAAAGTACCATTGTTCATTACGATATTGCTTTCGCTCGTGCCGAATGGTATCTACTCTTGACGAAAGTGTGCTGAAAATGGTGCAATTGGGTAAAAGCCACTGACCGAATCTACAAACCAACGTTTCTATGTATGTCCATCTTGTATTTTATTCTTGAGCTCTACACCCAAACGAAGAGTCACACCCTCCACAGCATTTGCTTCATTTGAAACAGTCACAGCGTAGCAGAATCGCTCGGTTATACTAAATCTCTAATTCACACAAGTGGTCGAGTACTCACTCACTTATTCACCTACTCACTCATTCAACAACCTCACTCACCCTTTCCTATGTTGTTCTTAACTCATATATTAAATGGATATGATGTTCTTACACGTTAAACATATCGTGGAAATACTGTACGCGTTTTGATTGGCCGCGCAGTGCGTATATAAGTTAGAAAAGGTCGGTATGTTGCTGAAATTTAGAACATTTTATCCAATAGTGTATCTAATAACAGTACCATCTTAACCCATGCGCGTATCTGCTGCCTCGGTTGGGAGTAGGCTTTCACAGAGTTAGAATCTATTTGCCCATACCTTGTCGACCTCAGACGAAAAAATGATTTACGTAAATCTTAGGTAATTGTTCCAACGCACACAATGGGACGAACGCCAACCGTGTGAGACGAAGATGCCATCACTTCAATATGCACAAGATGTATTCTGTGCGTGCTGAGTTCGAATAGGCGGTGATAGCGAGAGACTTGCATCTAGAGAATGGATGCCAATGTCATGTGAATTTCAAGCACAAATGTAGGGCTTTATGTATTAATACGTATTAATACAACACAGTGACTTTAGAAAGTGGTTCTCGAAGTAAGGACCAAGTCAAGATTAAGTATCAGCAGATTTATGATCAGCATCGCCGGGTTGGGTGGCGCCAACTTGTAACGGATATGCTTCTGTCCGGGTAGTAAGGTGTGAGGGTTGTGGCATGCGTTGTGGTGTCACTATTCACAGGATGTGGATGGCGCGTCCATCTCAAACCAGGAGTCGACATTGGTACATTGTCGTAAGACAGTGGACCGAGGTCACTAAGGAAGGGTGTACCGCCCCAGGCTGGCTAACAGAGCAGGGAAAAGCCCTCGCTCTTGGTAGTGGGAGGATCTCGTGCCAGAATCCTGATGTGGCAACACGTCGCTGTAAGCCGTAATTCGATCACCTTGCGAAAACCTTTTATAATAAACGATTCAAAAATCATTCTTTATGTTATCGCCAGGACACAACAGCGCCTACTGCTCAGAATCATTCTGCATCATTGTTTCACTCACTCACAGCAAGTCGTACTAACGGTCATCCTACAAAGATCGCATCATCAAGCCTAGATTGTCTCTGTTAAATCAAGTTCTTCGACACCCATGTTAATAGTGCTTCTTATAATTACTGCTGCCCAGTGTATAGGCGCATTGCCGTCGTGTTTGATGTTCAGTTTACGGGAAACATCTATGAATACATAACGAGCGGCTTCAGCACTACTGTCTACTTAAACATAGAACACATAGTCCCACGTGATGCGGAAGAGATCAATGAGCTCCGATCGGTTGCTCATGTGCTGCAGTATTTGACAGTACAAGCTGACTCCCCCCGAATGTCAATCACTTCCTGTTCTGGTATGAAAGTAGCGTAAGCTGTAGTTCTGAAGCTCCCACTATTATTGTAAAATGTAGGTTCGACTGAATGTGGAGATAAGATCAATCACTGTACGAGATGGACTCGATGAACATAGAAACATTAATCTGGCATCGATTCGTGTTTCAAATATGCAAAAGTGACAGGTTTGTAGTAAACAATATTATTTTCCCATGTCGATCTAAGCGAGGTATGATCTGGCCTCTTTTAGCTTGATATTCAAGTGGACTAGATCGACCTCGGTCTACGCATTAATGCAAATTGAGGAAGTAATTAAATGAAGCAAGCAAATCTAATCATTTTCTTGATTTAAATGCTATTATAGATTAAATAGAGCAGGTGCGATTTACTTGCTAATTGACACGATGGCCGAGCGGTCTAAGGCGCTGGTTTTAGGCACCAGTCTTCGGGCGTGGGTTCGAATCCCACTCGTGTCATCTTTTCCGTCCTGTTTGATCATCATTGGCCTCAACAATACATAAATTACAGACCAGCTTTTTCACCGCGTCCCTCAGCGGTCTTCTTAATGAGTGTAGAATGGTTGAAAATACTGTCTTCATATGACCAATCTCATGAACACTTGTACAGTAGCTGCACGAGGTTGTATGGAACGTTGATCATACACAAAACCTAACGAATCTGAATGACTAACGCCTCAGTTCACAGGACGAAGGTAGGGGGTATATTTTGACCCCGATGCTGTACCTCCAACAAAAATATATAGGAATTTGGGTGATTTGGATTCTCGTACTATTATATTGTTGGATAGTACACATAGGAAAAATGGTGGCATATACAACATTTCAGGTTTAGTGATGGTTAAAATAATCACAGTCTTATCCCAAATCTACCCAATCCATCTTAGCATCCCAGCCGCATGATGGGAAGACGCAATCTGCGGCAGGTGGATTACGCGAACATCCTTGCGGGTACGCACGCGTCATCACACCCGCCAACACTCTCCCTTGATGCGCAGCGTATCCTTGCTAGTTCTTCATGCATAACCCATTGACGAACTTATTGTGTTTGTCGCGCGCCAATGCCTTAGTGAACCCATCAGCAATCATCTCGTCCGTCGGCTTGTACTCGAGTTCAACTGTCTTGCTCTCGACTTTCTCACGCAAGAAATGAAACTTGATATCAATGTGCTTCGTCCTTGTGTGGTACGCAGGGTTCTTTGCCAGTGCGATGCATCCTTGGTTATCTTGGTAGATTGTCGTAGCACCCTTGTTCTCGTAGCCGAGGTCTTTTAGTAGTTGCCGCAGCCACACTGCTTCTTGGATCGCATTGTAGAGAGCCATGTACTCGGCTTCGGTGCTTGATGTCGCTACAGTTGGCTGCCGCTTTGACTTCCACGAGATTGCGCTGCCATTCAAAAAGAACACATAGCCGGTTGTTGAACGTCGCGTGTCCAAATCACCAGCCCAATTTGCGTCAGCATAGCCAACAAGCTCTCCCTTGATTCCACCATTGAATACGAGGCCGACATCCTGAGTGGTCTTGAGGTATTTGAGAATTCGCTTCGCAGCCACCCAGTGAGACTTGTTGTACCGCTCGCAGAACTTTGCAACTTCTCCGACCGCGTACGCAATATCGGGGCGAGTACTTGTCGCCAAGTACATGAGTGCGCCCACCAACTCGCGATATGGGTACTTCGCCACGAAATACTCGTCTTCCGACGGCTTCATCAGCTTCGCACTGGAGTCTGCAGGAGTATAGACATCCTTGCACTTGTCGACGCCGAACTTTTCCGCTAGTCGTTTGATGTACGCTCGCTGGTTCATGACAATCATCTCGCGCTTGCGGTGGATTTCGATACCTAAACAATATTTCAAATCACCCAACTCCTTGATGCTGAATTCGCTCCTTAGCGCCTCTTTGATCTCGGCAATATCATCCTTGGTCCTACTAAAAATCATGAGATCATCAACGTAGACAATGACGATGCTGTACTTGGATCCAGATCGTCGAATGTAAATGCATGGGTCAGCATCAGAGCGACTAAAACCTTGAGTCATAAGGTGCTTGTTGAGCTTGTTGTTCCATTGACGAGCCGCTTGTTTCGTACCGTAGAGTGCTTGTCCCAGCAAGCACTTCTTATTCGGGTTGGCTTGGTCCACAAACCCGTCTGGCTGATCCATGTAAAGTTCCTCCTCGACATCACCGTAGAGAAACGCCGTGTCAACATCCACATTTTCAGCTTCCATGTCTTCCTCTGCAGCAATTGCAGCCACAGCGTTGATTGACTCTTTGCGCGCGACCGGAGCAAACGTTTCCGTGTAATCAATCCCTGGTCGTTGTGTGAACCCCTTGGCGACCAACCGGGCCTTGAACTTCACTATACTGCCGTTTGGGTCACGTTTAATGCGAAAAACCCATTTGCATCCGATTGCCTTTTTGTCGGACGGCATGTCAACGAGAGTCCAAGTCTGGTGGTCCTCCAACGATTTCATCTCACTCTCCATCGCGCGAAGCCACTCGCCATTGTATTTGCTCTTCATGACTTCGTCGTAGGTAACCGCCCGTTCGCCATCATCGTCTTCAGTGTGCAAACAATAAAGTGAGTCGTGGTCGGCTTCGAAGTCGTCCAGGTTGAACTGCCCACGTCGCAAGTTTGGGAACTCCTGCTCATAGCGGACTACACCTCTTCGTTTGCGCACAGGTCGTACCATCCACTCTTCTTCGCCATCTCTTCCGGGAGTGCTGGATCCACGCGTTGGTACGAAATGGTTTGGCCCATCGTGCTCTTCACATGCTGGCTCCTGGCGTGGTCGAGTCGGTGGGGTGCGAAATCCTTCTTCAGCACCACCTTCGTTGTTAATTTCCTCGGCGTCGTCATCATTAGTGATATCGAACACGCCCTCCATAGCATCTCTCGGAACCTTCACTAAAGGTGCCTCGGCAAACGTCACACTTCTCGAAATGACGATTGATCCATCACTGACTTCCAGAAGTCGATACGCTTTGCGCTGCTTTGCGTAACCGAGAAAAACACATTTTACCCCTGTGTCATCGAGCTTCTTGCGTTTCTGCTTGGGAACGTGAGCGTAGCACTCAGTTCCAAAAACTCTCATGTGATCTAGACGCGGTGCTCGCTTGAAGACCAACTCAAATGGACTAGAGTGCTGGTTAGACGTATTTGGTAGCACATTTCGAATGTCAGCCGCCGTCATCATGGCCTCGCACCAATATGACTTGTCCAACCCACTCTCCTTCAACATACAGCGAGTCATCTCAACAAGCGTCCGGTTCGTACGCTCGGCTATCCCATTCTGCTCCGGGTTGTGCGGCACTGTAAATTCGTGCTTGATTAACTTGTCGTCGCAGAGCGTTTTCATGGATTTGTTCCAGTATTCGCCGCCGTTGTCACTGCGTAGAACCTTGATCTTTAGTCGAGCTGTCGTTCTGATCTCTTTCAGAAAGTTCTGGAACGCCGCACACACCTCATTTTTATTACGCATTGGGTAGATCGTGAGGTAACGACTCTTCATCAAGATGAAGGTCGCGATGTACTTGTGTCCCGACTTGGAGATGGGTGTGATGGGACCCAGCACATCTGAACACACTGCAGTGTCCTTGCGTGCGCTCTCCCTCGCTTCCAACTCCTCCTTTGTTGAACTGAAAGGCTTACGAGATTGTTTCGCAGTTGCACAGACTTCACACACGTTACCGCTTTCCATTGGGGATCCTGCGAGTTTCCCGTCTGCAATCATGGTGTTCAGTGTACTGAATGAAACGTGTCCCAGTCGCCGATGCCAGAGCTCGGCGTCGCCTCCAGCTGCATAACACTCTTCGCTCAATTCCGTGTTCAGATACATCAGCTTTCCTTGCTTTCGCCCAGTAGCCACCACATGATCACCACGTTTCACGACACACTTCTCGCTGTCCATAGTCACCGTCATTCCGCGTGCGGTCACAGCAGTCAGCGAGAACAGGTTCTTGTTCAGATCTTGAACATGGAGCACATTCTCCAGCTTTGCGTTGATCCATGAGCGATCAGTTCGCACTTGCAGAATTACCGTACCAAAACCAATAACTTTTAACTCCGCGCTGCTCTTGGCACTCAAAACGCTTCGACCGTTCTGTACCGCCGTATACTCGCTGAACGACTTCCGCGACTTGCACATATGTGCTGAAGCTCCACTGTCCATAACCCACTCTTCGCTTGCAAGTAGCTCAGCCGCGTTAAAGGCGACATTAGAATGGTCTTGAACTGGTCCGCGTGAGTTCGAGTCCGACGGGCACTCCCTCGCAAAGTGACCCTTTTGCCCGCAGTTGTAGCAGGCACCAGTCGTCCCCTTCTTTCGTCCACCGCGCTGGTTTTTCTTCTTGTTTTGCTGCTTCCCAGTACTCTTATTGGCAATCAGCGCGGTCGCCACCTCGATGTGTGTCGAATCCTTCTGACGCACTTCTTCTGCAATCAGCTTGCTCACGAGGTCCGCCAAGCTGAAAGTTGTCATTGACATGCGAAACGCTTGCACCAAGCTTTCGTAGCTTGCAGGTAGACTCCGCAGCATCGTCGCGCAGACGTCTTCCTCACTTGGCCCGCAGTTCGCGTTTCTCATCTTCAGCACCAGTGTCTCCAACTCCATCACGTGATCCTTGATGGAGGACGCGGTGTACTTGAACGACGCAAACTTCTCCTTGAGCCACAGCCGATTCGCCATGTCTTGCGTGCGGTGGAAGTTCTCCAGCCTTGCCCACGCTTCTCTTGCAGTCGCCGCATCAATCACGTGCATCAGCTGCGAGTCCTTCAGGTTCAGCACGATCGCCGCGTGCGCTTGCTGCTCCTTGATCGCAGTCATGTTGCCTTCGCCGGAGACCGCTCCCCACAACCCCTTAGACGTCAGATACATCTTCATCTTATAGCTCCATAGCGCGTAGTTGGACCCGTCGAAAGCCTCAACCTTGAACTTGGAGTTGTCGTTGTTTGAGCTCATAACCTAAAGGCTAATAAGGAAGAGTGCGCAGGGCGAGCTGATTAAGAAGGCTTCTTGGCGAGGTTGCAAAACCAAAAGTAAGTTGGATTGAATAAGTTTAAAGTCCTGCCTGCTGCTTACTCTGCCTACACTACCTTCTGCTCCACGAGCAGCAGCCTCCTATCCCAAAACAGATCTTCAGCTGTTGAAGAAAAGTTGTGGCTGTGAGACTCGAACCCACAGCATAGACATTGCTAGAGTCGCAACTACACCGACTCGCTACCATGTGACAATCTTATCCCTAATCTACCCAATCCATCTTAGCATCCCAGCCGCATGATGGGAAGACGCAATCTGCGGCAGGTGGATTACGCGAACATCCTTGCGGGTACGCACGCGTCATCACACCCGCCAACATGACTAACGCCTCAGTTCACAGGACGAAGGTAGGGGGTATATTTTGACCCCGATGCTGTACCTCCAACAAAAATATATAGGAATTTGGGTGATTTGGATTCTCGTACTATTATATTGTTGGATAGTACACATAGGAAAAATGGTGGCATATACAACATTTCAGGTTTAGTGATGGTTAAAATAATCACACTTCTTGCCCGGACGCGACACAGGTTTTCGATCGCGTGACTTGTGCTCCTACAGCAGCTTGAGTGGAACATCGTTGCCATTACTCCAGTCTTCGATCCAATTAGCGAAGCAAGTTTTCGCCATTCCATAAGCAACAATGCAAAGTGCTCCCTGTGAATATCAGCGTTAGCATGGCTATTAGTCTGTCATCACAAATTTCCAATTAACGCTCTGGACAGAAGTGCTTCGTATACTTCTGTGGTTTCGATTGTACAGTGCGCACGTTTTGCATGAGCGCTGGCGATACTTGAGTCCCTGATCGCTGTCCACCATATCCAGATTGTCTTCGAGGCAGTGGCCATACGAGTCTTTGCAGTCACAACTCGCTGATCGTCGCACTGGAGAAACTGCAGTCCTGTCACGAGCTATAATTACCCTCTATTCGTACAATAAAGACAACATTTAAACGTAATGTTAGCCCTTGTGATGTCGCACCCAACATAGTACACCTCAATAGCTTCGTAGGTCTACCGCAAGAGCTGCCTCGAAAAATGCGTAGTGCTTTAGTAGACGCTTCTTGTACTCTGGTTGCTTTTCGTTCATTTTTTGTGGTGATGAAACACCATATACGCGTTCACCAGAACCATATTTAGTAATCCTAGGAACAATGTCCTGTATTTGCGAGTCTTGTAACAGAGCTGTGTATTGTATCTCAGTATCCGTAGTTGGTTATCAACGTCGACACCTGTCATAATCCCGACCAACTCTGTTGCAGGTATCGGTTGTGCATTTTTTCTCCATGCACACGCCTTACTGATCCACAAAACAGTATAAAGTATAAGATAGTGGTAATAGCATCCGATATGGCGTAATATCGCTTACTGGCTGTAGTTGTTGGTGGCCGCCTCCACTTGTCAGCAAATGGACCGGGATGCCGGCCATCCAGATTGCGCTGTTATCTGCGGGCAGCGCTTATTCTAGGAGGTCTTTATCGTTCCTTGAGGAGGTATAGCAACCTTACGATTGTTCGCTTGCTTGATCTTCTTCTTAGTCACAATACCTTTTGCATACCCCGACCGGTCTGTCTGTGCCAGTCAAACATGCGCCGATGCAACAGCTTCAGAAGTAGCTTGACCGTGTATAGAAGCGGTCCATGGCAGCAAAACGTCAAGGTGACTTTGTCGATGCAGAGCGAAGCGCGTTCATGTTCCTCAATACGGCAGCTTCACCGGTATTGGTGTCCTTTGACGCGGGTGTCCGCAAGTGAGTCTTGGCTCCGCACCAAACTTCAATTCGGCAAAGACAACAAAACATCAATGTTAGTATACGTTAAGTATTTGAGAAAGATGTGAAGTGTTATGTTGATCTACAGCCAACGTATGAGCTTTAATCAAAAATGACTTTGGCAGGATACAGCCTCTCTGCAGCATGGAAGCATGGACGCGCATACTTCAAACAATACGCCGTTTTGGCACATGCAGTGATGTATATATCCATGCCTCATTTGTGCAGCTCATCCTTGTTGAATGGGCATGTTGTATTCCAGCTTGAACGGGATGGTAGGTAGGGTGACTTCGTCGAAGCCAGTCACTGGTGGTGCATGGTATCGACGAGCAAAGGTTCGTTGGAGTTCCCGCTTGCCAAATCTTCCACGTTCGGTCGACGCTTACCCTTCGCAACATGTTTAAAAGTGCAGATAACTCTTAATATGAAATAATCGGTTATTGGTCATGAATAAATGGAATCGGTTGGTATCGTAAATAACGGCGATCATGCAAGGTCGTAAAAAGAAGAAATCAAGTCAAATGGTTTGAGGTGGTAAAAACTAATTACGCACGCACATGGTTCCATCTCCCACGACCAAGTGTCGTATTTCGAATGGCCACAAAGCGTCGCATTAGCACCAGCAATTCACAGAAGCTGACAGCCCTCGAGCGACTTGACCAAGGGGTAAAGCTGAAAGATGTAGCAGCAGCGTGCAGCGTGGACCCTGCTACCGTGTGGCGCTGGAAGAAGCAGCGCCAGATCATTCAAAGTTGCTAAGCCAGATCAAGCCTATATCGGCGAGAAGAGGTCGACCTCTGCGATCTCTCCTGACACAGAGCAAAGGTAATGCCCGTGTGGTTTGAAACTTTATACATACCAGCAACTGACATGGAAGTTAAGGCTTTTGGCTTGGATTAAACACATACGCTGCACTAAGTTCTACTGTGTGTCTACTGCGTGTATCCGCTATGCGGTAGGCTACTTCATCCCAGTCTACGTACTCGTGACGCGGTCAAGATGTTCATATTTTGCTTTCTCCGGCGCAATCGCCTAACCTATCGCCGTATTACCCATCGTGGTAAGGTTGCACGCGGGAAAATGCAGATTGTGGCGGATTGCTTTGCAGCAGCAACATTTCACCTAATTGAAAGCAAAGAATTCTATTCGTCGGGAAGCGATGCTGCCAGGTACGACTTCGTTTATAATATGGACCAAACGTCTGTATGTTTAGACATGAACCCAAAAAGGACAATTGAATTTACGGGTGCGCAGTCAGTTGATGTAATTTAGTGTAAGTTAGAAACGTTGTTACTGTTGCTAGCTATTTTCTAACTAAGTATAAGTATGTTCTCAATTTGTAGCTACCACTCCGGACTCATTTAGGGCGTCCGTTTTCCTGTGTGCGTCTGCTACTGGGAAGAAGATGAGACCGCTCATTGTGCTCGCTGGTGTTCACGGCGCCGACGTGCACGACGAGCTTTGCGCAGAGCAGTCGCTCTTCGACTGGGACAAGGCACATTTTACTGTACAACCCAAGGCTTATTGCGATCAGCGAATGATGCAAGAATGAATAGGTGAGGTTTGGAGCCATGATGTACAAGGTCCTAGTGTTTTACTATTAGATAGTTTAAAGACGCACAAGATGGACTGTGTTAAAACGTCTCTAAAATCGAAGGCCAGGCCAAGGTGGTGTATGTTCCTCCGGGGATAACCGGAATAGCGCGGCCGATGGACGTTGCAGTTACGAAGCCGTTTAAGGATCGCTGCAGAGATCTGTGCGTGAAGTTTGTGAGAGAAGATGGGCTCTCCACAACGCCAACCCAAAAGCGAGGCAGGATTGCAGCGATGGTGGTGCAAGTGTGGGAGGAGGTCAAGGAAGAGGGTATTGTCAACGGGTTCTTGAAAGCTGGGCTTATCGCTATAGGGCCCCGCGATGCAAATGGAGTGTTCGCCTCTCCAGAGCCTATGAGTGAAGGGATTGTTGATGTTAAATAGAATGGAATCTTTTGTTAGAAGGGGTGTCGCGCTTAATGGTTTCGTTGTGTTGGCAAAAAAGACACGCTGATAGAGTTTTTACGAAAGTCTTGCATGTTCGCCGTACTTTGCATGATCGCCGTGATATACGGTAGGTAGCGCCGATTTGCTTAGAAGACCATTTCGCAGCTATAATTTTTATGGTCTACAACTTCGCGCAATTAGCAGTTTCAGGATGCGTAATATTCCCACGACTTCCGCACGACTATGTTGCCTGAAAACTGGAGCTTATGACGGAAAAGGCAACTTATACACTGTACTGTTTATTTAGAGAGTCCTATTTCTGAGCATTGCACACGTATATCCACCGTTACTTCAAGTATTTAGAACACAAAAAGGTACGAATGTCATCCGTTTGAACTGGTTGCTTGTCCGTTGAGGTAAATGATATCCATCCACTAGCCTACACTTCAGCATCAGCCTCTCCTCATCCCGAATTTTCAGCACTGTTTCTTGCTGCTTGTGCAGAAGCTGTAGGACGCCGACGCTTCTTCCCCGAGCGCGGCGCAGGTGCTCGATCGCGTAGTTTGCGCTCTTGCAGCAGATAGCGAGGAATATCGTTGCCATTGCTCCAATCTTCGTGCCAAATAGCGAA
The DNA here is from genome assembly GCA_008079305.1 of Phytophthora palmivora. Classification (NCBI taxonomy): domain Eukaryota; phylum Oomycota; class Peronosporomycetes; order Peronosporales; family Peronosporaceae; genus Phytophthora; species Phytophthora palmivora. Next base: position 46,708 of record VOQZ01001895.1, read on the forward strand.
GCAAGTTTTCGCCCTTCCACGAGCAACACTGCAAAAATACTTCCTGTGGAAATCAGCGTTAGTATGGACATCATCTTGGTATCTCACGTATAATTTACGTATTATTGCCGGTTGGACACTCTGGGCAGAAGTACTTCGTGCACTTCCGTGGCTTCGATTTGTAGAGCGCGCACACTTTGCACGAGCGCTGGCGATGCTTAAGTCCTTGATCGTTATCCACCATATCCGGATTTTCTTCTAAGCAGTGGCCATCACTAGTCGTTGCAGGCACAACTCCTGGATCTGACATAGCATCGTCTCGCACTAGAGAAGCCGCAGTCCTATCTCGAGCTGTAGTTGCCCTCTGTTCGTGTGATGAAGACAACATATAAACATAATGTTAGTCTTCGAGAATGCTTATGTTGTCCCACACAACATAACGAACCTCAATAACTTCGTAATTCTCCGTGCAGTCAACTGCAAGAAGCTGGGTCATCAGGGTCTCAAAAAATACGTAGTGCTTTGGCGGGTGCTTCTTGTGCTCTGGGCACTTGTCATTCAACTTTTTGTGGTATCGAAACACTATATAGGCGTTCACCAGTGCCATGTCTAGTAATCCGAGGAACAATGTCTTGTAGTATTTGCGAGTCTTGTAGCAAAGCTGTACGCTGTACCTCTGCATCCGAAGTTGGTCGTGAACGTTAACACCTCCCATCCATCGGTAATAATCACGGATCAACTCTGGTGCAGGTGCCGGTTGCATATCTCCATTTATATGCCTCACCGATGAAAACCCAGTAAAGTTAGCAATAGTACCATCTGCAATGACGTAATTGCACTTACTCACTGTAGTCGTCTGGCGACCGTGTGGTGTTGCAGAGCGCACAAATCCGTCAGATGTGGGTAAATATCACGCAACCACAACAATTGCCGAGTTAGGTCGGCGTGTGTTGGCCTGCGCTGGGTTGTCCCCTAGCGGTTCGGCCCTTCCGGGACAGCTGGTGTCTCGCTTCCGCCGAGTACCAACCAACCAAGCCAGCCAATAATATGTTATCCCGTGCCCTCCACCAAAGGATGGACGACGGCGCGTTAGCACTTTTACGAGTCGCCGAGGCAAAGGCTACTCGGCTGAAAGAGTAACGGTACCCGGGCTGTACGGTATACCGACCCGCCGAGCTCGGCGGGGTTTGTTCTTCGCGCTTGGCGAGACACGCCCTTCCCCGGGCCAACCTAATCTCTTGGCGCTACCAGTCAGAACTCTACAAGCTATGCCTCTCGAGTTCTGACGGCAGACATAATCCGGCCCGTGCAGGGACTTACCGGAAGAGTGTACACGTGTTCTGGACCTAGAAAATTCTGCTCTGTTTAATACTAGGGCTTAAGTCCCTTTTCTGATTCCTAATTGGTTCCTATACAAATATCTAGTGAAATAGAGTCGTTATAGATCTCGCCGACCTTTCAGCCCAGTCGAAGCGACTGTTCCCGGCTCTCCCGATGGTCGTTAGTCCCTGCGCCTGGTCGCATCTTCTTCCGGTAGCTCTGAAGGTATCATAGCCGAGTCCTTGGACTCGGCTTCCCCCTTTAAGAGATCTTCAACCGAATCCGTACCGTAGACCACTGCTCCTAAGCTGCTTTTAAAGCCGAGCTCTGGTGCGTCGCAATCTTGTACCGTAGGCCACAGCTCCTTAGACTCAGCCAAGGGCCAAACTTGATGTTCGCTACATCACAACTGCCCCGGTTATGATACGAGCCGAGCTGGTGAGTGTCAAAACCCATCACTGCAAATATTCTTCCCGCTCAGCTCTCACTGTTTCTGGACGCCCAAGCTTTCCTGACTCCCTCGCACGATCGCATTGGCAGTTGGTTCCTTCGCAAACTTCGTGTCTACCTTCGCGTCAATATGGCCTCTCGTTCCTTCGCAGCGCTGCATAACTCCACGGTCAGCCTCTAGCAATGGTTAGGAGACGTCTGCCGAGTTGGTGGTTGGAGAGGTCGATGGTTCTGGGACCGTGTTCCCGACCATTGTCCCGGCCTCCTAAGCAGCCGACACCAGGACTGGTCCGTTTTATTGCACGCGTTCGCTGCCAGTCGAGTTCGCCGTATGACACCACTGTGGATTCCACAAACAAGCCGGCCATGACTACGCAGGCGACTTCTCCATGGACTTCGCCTTGGGCAGGATGACTCGACACAACTCCGATCATGCTGAGCTTGCTCGGCTGCTTGAGCTCGACTCAGCTTACCCTAATGCTGGCTGTTATCGACGAACGCCGAGCTTTCCAGAACTACTGCTCGTAGGGCTTGAGAGCATACGTTGTGGTATCTTGAACTCGACGGTGTCGTTCAAGCCACATCCCAACTGGGCTGGCGAAGCTCAACGCCGAGTCGTGAAAGCCGAGTCGTGAAAGCCGAGTCGATGACGCCTGCACGACCAGTGCCGTTGCCTGTCAGCATCAAGGCACGTAGCGCTGCTGAGTTCGCTTGCGCGGAGCAGAAGCCTTGCCCCAGTCCCAGCTTTACGCCAATCCGTTACTGGATGAAGGACCGGGCTAGCTTCGGCTCCGACTCGACTCAGCGAACTCGGCATGATTAACCAAGACGTCTCGCAAGCCGGGATTACCAAGCTGAGCATCGAGACTTGAAAGCCGAGTCGCTGACATCTAGGTGCGTAGCACTGATGAGTCCACTTGCGCGAACCTGCAGTCTTGTCCCAGCCTTACGCTTAGCTATTATGTTGTCAAGCAGGTAGCCGACTCCTGGACCTTATTTGACTGGTTCTGCTAGTGTTAGTACCGCTCTGGTAACTCGGCTACCACCTTGTTCACCGTCGGTATCTTCGCGTATTAGCCTTCGTAACTCAGCTCAACCACGGAATACCTTTCAGGTGATACACCGACCTCGTCTAGGACTTCAAAATCGATCAATTCGCCAAATACTTCTCCTCTTGATTCAGCGTCACCAACGTTCTAGCCCAAGTTTTGGCGTATAAACAACGCCCTCCATTTCACAATTCACATATAATCACATGAAATTTGACGCAGTAGCATTCCTACCCAGCTCAGCCTGCTGTCTGCACCGAGCTGGTGGGGTTCTTCTTAGTGCAATAGCTTTAATCCACATCTGCGACTTGCACCAATCGCAGGGGTTTCCTTGTTTCTTTCCCACAGATAAGCGACTAGTATTTCTCCACAACAAGTGATCCAAACTCGGCACATCGTAACCAATCCACATCACTTCGAATCTTGGCTCAATCCTAGCTGTCCTCGGTCATCATTTCCTCAAAAAGCGGCCACTTCGCTTGAAATAGATAAGCCGAGACACTTAGCTTCGTCCGTGCAATTTTTCTTGTCATCTCTTCGCCGAGTTTTCTCAACACATTTTTTACACTCAGCGAATTACCATTTCGTGTCGCTTTTGATAGAACGGGTGGACGTTCCCTCTGAGCGACACCTTGGACGTCGTAGTCCGCATCTTCAGCGAGCTCAGCGGCCAGGTTTTGCTCCACCGGCCTCGAAACACCCATCAGGTCAACTTGGAGCGATAATTCTCCCACTTCGCCGAGTAACTTGGCTGTCGTCTTCACGTAGCCGAGCTCGGCTTTTTCTTCCTACTCATCATCACTTTCCTCTTCATCTCTTGCATGACTTGGGGCATCCTTCTCTGTATACTGGACACTGCGAGATCCGTCCGCCGTCGCGTCCATGGTCATCGCTGTAGCCGAGTCCGCCGAGTCGGCAAAACCCGCCGCGCTTATCCCCGCGCGTGGGGAGAGCCTTTGGCCGTCGCCGGGCTATCTTTACTTAGCGTGCTCGTTCCCCCAGTCATCCTTCTTCTTCTTCCTCCGATCTCATTCTTCTTCTCCCTCTTCTAGTTTGCTCGAAAATTGGTTACCTTGGTACCGACGAAAAACAAGCGCACCCCTGTTCCCGGGTCGCGGCACCAGTTGTGGTGTTGCAGAACGCACAAATCCGTCAGATGTGGGTAAATATCACGCAACCACAACAATCGCCGAGTTAGGTCGGCGTCTGTTGGCCTGCGCTGGGTTGTCCCCTAGCGGTTCGGCCTTTCCGGGACAGCTGGTGTCTCTCGCTTCCGCCGAGTATCAACCAACCAAGCCAGCCAATAATACGTTATCCCGTGCCCTCCACCAAAGGATGGACGACGGCGCGTTAGCACTTTTACGAGTCGCCGAGGCAAAGGCTACTCGGCTGAAAGAGTAACGGTACCCGGGCTGTACGGTATACCGACCCGCCGAGCTCGGCGGGGTTTGTTCTTCGCGCTTGGCGAGACACGCCCTTCCCCGGGCCAACCTAATCTCTTGGCGCTACCAGTCAGAACTCTACAAGCTATGCCTCTCGAGTTCTGACGGCAGACATAATCCGGCCCGTGCAGGGACTTACCGGAAGAGTGTACACGTGTTCTGGACCTAGAAAATTCTGCTCTGTTTAATACTAGGGCTTAAGTCCCTTTTCTGATTCCTAATTGGTTCCTATACAAATATCTAGTGAAATAGAGTCGTTATAGATCTCGCCGACCTTTCAGCCCAGTCGAAGCGACTGTTCCCGGCTCTCCCGATGGTCGTTAGTCCCTGCGCCTGGTCGCATCTTCTTCCGGTAGCTCTGAAGGTATCATAGCCGAGTCCTTGGACTCGGCTTCCCCCTTTAAGAGATCTTCAACCGAATCCGTACCGTAGACCACTGCTCCTAAGCTGCTTTTAAAGCCGAGCTCTGGTGCGTCGCAATCTTGTACCGTAGGCCACAGCTCCTTAGACTCAGCCAAGGGCCAAACTTGATGTTCGCTACATCACAACCGCCTCCACTTGTTCGCAAATGCACCGGGGTGCGGTCCATCCATATTGCCGCTGTTACCTGAGGAAAGCGCTTATTCTGGGCGAGCTTTATTGTTCCTTGGGGAGGCACTGCAACCTTCCGATTGTTCACTTGCTTGATCTCCTTCTTTGTCACAATACCCTTTGCATACCGTGGCCGGTCTGTCTGGATTGCACCAGTCAGGTACATGCGTCGATGCAGCAGCTCCAGCGCTAACTTGACCGATGTATAGAAACGGTCTGTGACGACTAAACGCCATGGTGACTTTGTCGATGGAGGGCAAAGAGCGTTCGTGTTCCCCAATGCGGCAGCTCGCCGGTATTATTATCCTTTGGCATGGGTGTCTGCAAATGGGTCTTGGCTTCGCAATAGGTTTCAATTCTGCAAATACAACAATCCATGAATAGAAGTTATGTTAGTATATGTTGAATATTTGATCAAGATGTGACGCGTTATGTTGACCGTGAGCCAACATAAGCACTTTAGCCAAAAAAAGTTGTGGCAGGCTGAAACCTGCCACAACATTGGTTCACTTACCTCAAACAATATGCTGTGTCGGCACAAGCAGCGACAAATACCTTCGTTCCCCACTTGTGAGGCTTATCCTTGTTGAACTGGCGCGTTGGGTTGTAGCGTGAACGGAACGGTAAGGTGGCTTCGTCAAAGCTAATCACTGGTGGTGCTCGGTATCCTCGAGCAAAGGTCCTCTGGAGTACTTCAACCACTGGGCGAATCTTCCACGCCCGGTCGACACTTGCCCTTGGCGACTTGTTATTTGAGAAGTGCAGATAACCCATTATATGAAAAAACCGATTCTTGGTCATGAACAGGTTGAATCGATTGGTAGGTAGTGGACCGACTTGTTTCGTAGACCAATGTGCAGCTATACCTTTGCGTATAGGTTGCAACATGCGTGCGATTAGCAGTCCCATGACGCGTAACACTTCCCACGGCTCAATGTCAGGGACGCGCGCAAGTCTACTCCGAATATCGCCTAAATCTTCGATCTCCATATCTGCACGTCGCTGCTGAGATCGGATGGCTCTCGCTCTCAGTGGTATCGGCTGTGAGTGGTACCGGTTGCTTTCCGCCGCAATCTGAGTCCACAGTTTCGGAGGCATGAAGTAGAAGAGGAGAGCCAACGGATCGTCACCCACTGCCATAACACTGTCGCTCGGTCCGTAATCTCCATCATACAACCCTTCGTACGTTGGATCAGGTCCAAATTTTTCAGGATCTGTATAAAATAATATAACGCAGTTAGTTTATGTTGCCTTTTATGTTGGATGCATGTGGCACAAGGATTGCTTATGTTGGATGTAGTCAACTTACCGTATTCCCAACCAAGTGATCGCATTGCCGTGATAGCTTTCTTGTTCTGCGCGACCGAATTGCAAACTGATTCCGGTAACTCGACACCTTCATCTCCTGAGGTTTCTTCACCAGAAAGTTTGCCACTATTCCAATCTTCCACCCAGTCGTCGTCATTGTCTTTGTGGTGTAGCGGGATCAGCAAAATCTGCGAGATCGCTAGATCCAACTTCCCACCAATGCCCGGACACCGACTAACGAAGGAGGTCCTCCGATGATCCATGATCTGCTGAACTTGCTCACCTTGTGTACCCATCGGTTGGGCTGGATCTTCCTCTCTTGGTGACTACTAAGTTGCTCGATCTGCGTTGGTTGAACGTCTTGGCGTGACGTTGGGGTCGTAGAATAGCGTGGAAGTCTTCACACCACTCGCCAGTAGTAGATCCGGAGTCCAAGCGATTAGATCGAGCTTGGACCCGGAGGCCTAGATCTGGATCCGGCCTTGTAGTAATTCCTTTGTAGTAGATTTCCCTTACTGGAGGTCCTTTGATTGCTTGGCGCTTCCTATAGCGCGATCTTGATCGTTGAGAAACCGAAGATCTACCGGCTAAGCAATTAATACCGGGATCTTGGATCTGCACTTAGGGTAAGATACTAGGAGGTTGGATCTAGCCAATATATTATCTAGATATTATCAACCACCCTAAATCTATACACCTAAATCGCTATTAATACCGTAGGGCCAATGTAGTTCCCGTTTCCAGACGCGTAGCGGAGCACTTGTGTCGTACAATGCAAATTCGGTTCTGATTTAATGTTAAGACCTATCCCATCCTGTATCCTATCCTTAACGACACATCGACTGATTACGCTATCCTGATTCTTGTCCTTTCCTGTTCCTCACCATCGTAGCAGTCGACATCTTTGCAGATCACCCTGGATCTGAACCATAAACATTAGATCACTAGTCGTACCGTCGTGATCTGGACTACTGTTTCCACCAATATCGTAATCATGCCCCATAATATCCAGATCACATGTCTCCCGAGTCAGATCATGCCTTGATAGGCCAGATCATGCTGATCCAACTCCAGATCGGCTAGATCGGCTAGATCTCCTTGATCTAGGGTTTCCATGGCCGATCCAGTGATAATACTTCGTAATAAGCATAACCCTCACGTATCCAAGCTTACTCCATGCTGTTAATCCTCCAATCATCGTCCAGCTTTACCGTAATATATCCCGATCCCGGGTCACTCGGATCCGCCTATGGATCTAGGTTCATTAGTCCTGATCCAGGTTCCCCGAATGGAGACTGATATGCGAACTGTCCTGGTCTTCACAGATATAACTCATGGCCTAGATCCAGGCGTCTCGATCTAGATCACCAGTTTCCATAGCGAAAATAGACATACTGCCACACCCATCTTGCAATCGCGCCAGTCCCACATCATCCATATCTATATGTGGTCTTCTCAACCCTTTAGATTTGGGTATATATGCAGATCGTATGTCCATCCATCCATCACGTCCCACCTCGGGTACCACTAGTCTCCATCAATCTTATCCATCAACTGGATCCGTGACCAGATCCTTCCACATTGGCCCGTCATCTAATCCAATCACATCACGTCAGGCCCGATCACGTTCAAATCGGATCTTTCCTGGATATTCCCAATGCCAAATCTTTCGAATCCACTTCACCACATCTTCACCATCATCTTCGCCTTCAAGCTCCTCTCGCAACGACATGCCTTCATCAGAATTCAGGTACGTACACTGCTCTGCTTCCGTGTTCACAATGTTTGCATCACCATTCACAATACAAGGTAGTGGCTTACGCAACTGTTGCGTAGCAGTACTACCACGATTACTTCCACTGTCAGAATAACCTTTCATCGTGCAAAATAGCTCGACATCTCTTTCTGGATTTAACAGAAGGCAATCCACGAACAGCATTTCCAGCATCTTCAGTCTCAGTAAGAGATACAGAAACCACAATATCGGTAATCACCTCGGACACCACCACATCCGCCACTTGCTTAACATCCATCTCCTTGACCACTTCCGTCTCCTTCGCCTCTTTCGTCTCCTTGGCCTCTTCCGTTTCCTTGGCCTGCTCTGCGACCCCCGGAGTCACTGCCACCATCTTGACCTCTGCTCTATTTTCATTCTCCATACCCTCCTGCCCGACAGCATCTTCTTTTGCTTCTGCGGTCTTCGACTCTGCTATCTCCATTACCGCCGTCGTGTGTTTGGCAGCTCTTTTCCTGGTGCCTTTCTTCGTGATCTTCTTATCTCCCCCCTGGTTGATATCCTTCTCCTCCGCTCGCCGTAGACGACGCGCGTGCCTATCACTCAACAGAGCCTCAAGGCATTGTTGCCGCTCTCGATCTGTCAGTTTGTACCGGAGAGGCTTCCCAACTCCGCTCACCATCTTGATCTGTCCCGCCGTTTTCGCCAATGACCATCTTGGCCGCTGTGAGCCACTCGCTCGGTGGTGGGTGACAAGTACACTCTTTATCACATTCAACCGAACCTCACTTTTCGGAAACCTAAACCTGTGCATTTGGCTGTTTTTGTGATGTAGTGAACATCAAGTTTGGCCCTTGACTGAGTCTAAGGAGCTGTGGCCTACGGTACAAGATTGCGACGCACCAGAGCTCGGCTTTAAAAGCAGCTTAGGAGCAGTGGTCTACGGTACGGATTCGGTTGAAGATCTCTTAAAGGGGGAAGCCGAGTCCAAGGACTCGGCTATGATACCTTCAGAGCTACCGGAAGAAGATGCGACCAGGCGCAGGGACTAACGACCATCGGGAGAGCCGGGAACAGTCGCTTCGACTGGGCTGAAAGGTCGGCGAGATCTATAACGACTCTATTTCACTAGGTATTTGTATAGGAACCAATTAGGAATCAGAAAAGGGACTTAAGCCCTAGTATTAACAGAGCAGAATTTTCTAGGTCCAGAACACGTGTACACTCTTCCGGTAAGTCCCTGCACGGGCCGGATTATGTCTGCCGTCAGAACTCGAGAGGCATAGCTTGTAGAGTTCTGACTGGTAGCGCCAAGAGATTAGGTTGGCCCGGGGAAGGGCGTGTCTCGCCAAGCGCGAAGAACAAACCCCGCCGAGCTCGGCGGGTCGGTATACCGTACAGCCCGGGTACCGTTACTCTTTCAGCCGAGTAGCCTTTGCCTCGGCGACTCGTAAAAGTGCTAACGCGCCGTCGTCCATCCTTTGGTGGAGGGCACGGGATAACGTATTATTGGCTGGCTTGGTTGGTTGATACTCGGCGGAAGCGAGACACCAGCTGTCCCGGAAGGGCCGAACCGCTAGGGGACAACCCAGCGCAGGCCAACACACGCCGATCTAACTCGGCGATTGTTGTGGTTGCGTTCTATTTACCCACATCTGACGGATTTGAGCGTTCTGCAACTCCACGCGGTGCTGTTACCATCCGCATACAAAATTCTTGTATCCGATTCATCGTCTTCAACTCGGCTTTCCTTCGGCATTCAGGACTACTCGGTTAATTTGGGTTTCCAATGCTTCTGTGGCCATTGAGTCAGCAGCCGAGTTGTATAGTGTATTACATGTAGGTATTTGACCGAATTCAACTTTTTTGTCAATTCTTTATGGCGCTCCAACTCAACTTGAAGCGTTTCCTTCTTGCAGGCTATCACTCCCATGGATTGCTGGATTGCAAACCGCGAGTCGCCCACGATCACCAAATCCGTCACACCACGGTTGATAGCTGCTTTCACCCCATTGTTCATCCCAGTGTACTCGGCTAAATTGACCGTGGTCGACAAGAGGTACGCACTCGCAGCGATCTCAATGTCCCACTCAGGTAGGCGCCACAATATCCATGAACAGCTGCCATACCCGCCATTCTTTTCCGACTTCGCCGAGCCATCAAATGACAGTACGTGTCCCTTATAGTCCCGTGCTACTGTAGCATACAGGAGCTCAGGGTCCAGTCGGACCGTAGCCGAGTTCTTCGTCGGCGGGGCGATGTGCTCCAGTGACTCGTCTTACCCCACATGTGGAGTTATTGATGCTTGCAACAATTGGACGAAGTCGACATTCCGTTCGCGCACTCTCCTAATCTTCAGGTGGTAGGGTGGCAGTAAGACAGCAAAACTGACAGCTCGGCCACATAACGACGTGGACTGGAAAACCCATTCCAGCGTTGAGAACCGAGTGGACACATGTAGTACTTTGCCTGCCAACACTGTATGGCATATTTTCAGTAGTTGGAGTAACGCCAGCATCTCTTTTTCAGCCGGGTGGTAATTCATTTCGTTCTTCTTCAGCACCCTGCCACAAAATCGTACTGGGTGCAGCTTGTCGTCATGCATCTGCATCAATGAGCTGCTTAATGCCCAGTCGTTAGCAAAAAGCATGACGTGAATCTCTTTAGCCGAGTCGAAATGGTGTAGAATTGGCGCCGTTGCCACTCGACTTTTTAACTCGGCGAAAGCTAATTGAGCTGCAGACAAGTCTTTATTACCGTCGAAATCACTGTCTTTCAGCTGGTAGAGTACTGCCCCATTCACAGCTAGGTTCTGAATGAACCTGCCATAGTAGTCCAATGCCCCTAGGAATGCTTGTATGCCTTTCTTTGACTTCGGGAATGGGAGCTCGGATATTGCAAGAGTTTTCTTTGGGTCAGCCCGTAATCCCTCGGAGGTCACTTCATGTGACAGGAAGTCAACTTTGGGCTGCACAAATATGCTTTTCGAAAAGCTGACACTTATTCTGCATTCGGCTAGCCGAGTCAGCAGCCTATCCAATGTTTCCAGACATTCATCAAAAGTTGCTCCACCAAAGCAAATATCATCCACAAACGACAGCCGTGTAAATACGGGCGTCAAAACCGATTGGTCGGGTTCTCCACATGTGAACATATCGCCCTCACGGCTGTCAATCAATTCTTGGAGCGGGTCGAGCTCGGCTAAAGCTCGGTTGTCAGCCGCAAATTTGATCAACGAACTCGGCGGTTGAGTTGAGTCACCCCCTTGACTCTGTCGCCGAGTTGCCGCTACTTCTTCCGCTCGGCAAATCCTTCTAGCGAACTCAGACCATCCACCTTTCGGTTGGACATACCCCCATAATGCATTATCAATCATTCTTTGGTATATCAAGGGGGCTTTCTTCAATCCAAACGGCATACGTAACCATTCAAAGTGCCCTAAGACACATACAAAAACCGAGATGCGCCGAGCTCGGCTGGTCATCATCATCGCCCAGAAGCCGCTGGCAGCATCCAATGAGCAAAACCACAGGTATTTCTCCAATTCCGAGAGTAAATCATCCACTAAGGGCATCGCGTATTCCATAATCATCGTAATTGCATTCACCTTCTTGTAGTCAATGCACAATCTAATATCCACACCATTCTTCTTGAGAACGATAACAATGGGCGAGGCCCACGGGCTCTTCGAAAAAACATCAATTTCGCTAGTAACAGTCCTTTGAGCAACTCGTATAGTGATTTCAGGTATTTCAGTGCAATCCGCCGAGCTCGCTGCTTGATAAGTGGGTGATCACCCACGTCAATATCACACACAACTCCGTAAGCTGGCGGAGGTAACGCATTACCACTGGATATCATTATCTTCTCGTTCCGTTTCAGTAGCTCAGTCAGCCGAGTTACTTGCTCAGGAGTGCTTCACATTAACTCCATCGTAGTCAAGTTCGATAGGCACTTCTTCAGTGAGGTCAGGTAAGAAAGCCAATTCGTGAGCGTAATCCTCCAGATGAAGCGTTTCTCCTTTCCTCTCAAAGTGAGTGAACCGATGATCGGACTCGGCTACAGACTCATCATCGCTAGCACTTGCTGCCGCAGCAAGAAACCGCAACCGCAAATCTTCTTCATGATCAGTAGCCATTGCATCATCGGTCGCTTCCAGTTCATCAGAGTCTTCATTGGCTTCATTAGCCGAGTCGGTCTGACTTTCTAAATCGGCCTCAGGCGTATCCAACTGAGTCAAGCGAATCTCTGCATCTCCTTCTTCCTCCATGACACCTTGTTGAGTGCGACATTCACTCGGCGGTTCCATAGCCGAGTTGATTCCTTCCAACTCAGCTAAGCCATCCTGTTCACCCGAGTGAATTCCCTTCGACTCGGCTACAACTTCCTGCGCATCAGTCACTTTCTGCTCGGCATCCACAGCGGCCCACCGCTCGACACACGCTAACTGTTTCCCCTTTCTGGCTTCAGGCGGTCTCTCCTTTACTCTCTTGGGCCAGTGAAACGGTTTGCGCTCGACAGCTGGTGGTTGCCGGGATAGCCAGTCTGCGTACAACTCTTGTTCTTTGTACAGCAAATCCTTGTCGATTGCTGATTCATACGCGAGGACTTGCTAATCCCCTAGCCGAGTTAAATCGCACGTATCCTTCAGGCGGAAGCATTCCATGTGGTAGCCAAATTATCACTGGGAAGTGTGCAGGACACCACACCGATGTTGGCCTTGTAGGGGTCAAATAGACCCTGGTCGCCTTGCCTTTAGCATTCATCACTATGGTGGCCATCCAATCATCAGTTCGCCTCACCCAAATTCGTGGGTCAAATCACGCGGCTGCTCGCGGCGCAGTTTGAACTCGGCTGTTGCTCGGTCTGATAGACAGACTGCTTCCGTAGGTCCATCCGCAGTCTGTAACCCATATGTTCGGTTGTCTGTGTCTTTTAAAGACCGTAGCAGCGGAACCACCACTTCATCTGGTAGCTTAGCCACCGAGTTATAGAGACCCAGCCGAATCCCAGCGGGGATCATGAAGTCGGTGCCTAGGATGAGATCGACTCCGGCGTGGTAAGGCATTATCCACACTTCAAATTCATAAACCACTTCCCAGTCGAGTGTGGCCTTCACCAATGCCTTGTGTGTAGTCGATACCTTGTCTTTACCAATCCCTTGAATATCAATCTGTTGATCTCGGCTGGCATACTGCTTCAGTCGCAATTTTCTAGCCAGCGTAGAGCTCACCACCGAGACGTTTGCTCCAGTGTCAAGCAATATCTTGACGCGTCTGTCATGCACAGTGTCCATTACGAGTGCGCGCATCCGAACTCGGCGGTCAAACTTCAGCGACGACCACCAGCCGAGTCGCTCACCCCGAAGTAACTTCACCACTCGCGGTCTAGGTGCCGTACTGTCATACCGCCGAGTCGCTGCTGCACTCACCATCGCCGAGTCGTCTTCATCCGACTCCTCGGATTCACGTTCATTACCGTCGCTATCACACATTCCTTCGTCCATCCCAACCGATCCCTCGGGCCATCCCGCCTCCCCTACGAAGGCAAGCACAAAGTTTGCCTCCACCGCAGGTTCAGCTGACTGTGGCAGCCCGGAAAATTCCAACCCAGTCAATGTTGGCGTGCTGCCGAGTTTAAATCAGTCGGCGTGCAGAGATCTTGGAGTTCTTCTGGGACCTTGGACTTATCAATGTTATTCTCGACGAAGGAAGCCAGTTTTCCGCAGCGGCGGAAGCGCTCACATTGGCCGATTTCATGGACTTGTTTGCAGAACTTACAGCATATCCATGATGCCATCATCAGCGCAATTCAGAAGGACTTGCTCGACATGGTCTGCAGCGTCGGCCACGCCCCGCTCATGCTGAATCTTCGCCGTACGCGCATATCCATTTAGCCGAGTCAAGAAGTCGCAGATCGTCTCTTTATCCTTGCGCTTAGCCGAGTAGTATCGCGTCCTAGCTGACTGATCGAACTACGAGCAGTAGTAATCTAGAAACGACTCGCTCAGCAGACTCCATCTTGTTTGGGTCTTCCTTGGGAGTTGCGATACCAAATCTTCGCCGTTTGACCAAAGCTGAGTGAGAACGGCTCACACCAGGAGTCTTAAGGCATACGTGTGCCTTTCATCTTGTAGATGAACCTCTTCAGCCACTGTAGCGAGTCATCGGATCGATACCGCCGGCCGTCGAATTGGGCTATCTTGTCCAAGGAAACATGCGACCTCAATTCCAGATACTGGGATCCTCCGTGATCACCCCGGTCGTTACAGGGGTGGTAGATCTGGTCTTTAACCGTTTCATCTCGGCTTGGGCGGTAACCATGGTCATCATTAGAATCGCCTTCCGCCTCAGCCGAGTTGTCCCCTTCGGATTCCCATTTGTTCCGTCCTAGCCGAGTTCGACTCTTCTTCGGACTCAGTATATGCGAATCTTCGAAGTACGGCGTCCCTGCTGTTGTTCGAAACCTCTCACCCTTCTTCGTTTCGGGTGTCTTCATCATTGCGATCTTGCTTGGGTTCGTCGCTGGTTGACCACCCTTGGGGTCTTTTAGATACGGAGTCTTACCCGGCATTTCGCCGAGTTGAGACTCCGTTCCGCCGAGTTGGGAGCCACCATCTGAAGCCGTCAATAGCCGGATTTTATCTGCAATCCAAAAGCCTTTTTCATCTCTCCCCTCCAGCGTATCAGCTCCACGCTAGCCAAGTCAAGATTCCAATCACTTAGAATCCACGGACCCGGCCGACTGGTAACTCGGAAGCCCATTGCTTTTAGCAGCAGTATAGTCATCTCGGCTACTTCCGCGGTGTCGGACCACTCCATTGGCCCAGCCAGCAAAGGTCCCAATGATGGCCATCTCGCCCGCGCCAACGGGACTGAGGCGAATAACTTCATCCATTCACTATCTCTCATCATCTCTCCGCCGAGTTGCGCTAACACCTTGTTTGCACTCAGCGTATCCGCATTTCGTGTCGCTCTCGGAACAAGGAGCGGACGTTCCCCTTGAGTAGCACCTTGATCGTCGTCGTCCGCACCATCGCCGAGTTCGGCAGCCAGGTTTCGCTCCACCGGACGCGGAACTCCCATCAGGCCCACTTGGAGTGATAACTCCCCAACTTCTCTGAGTAACTCGGCTGTCGTTTTCACGTAGCCGAGCTCGGCTTTCTCTTCATAGTCTTCATCATCCTTCTCTTCATCACTTGCATGACCTTGGGCGTCCTCCTCCTCGAACTGGACACTGCGAGATCCGTCCGCCGTCGCGTCCATCATCATCGCCGTGGCCGAGTCCGCCGAGTCAGCAAAACTCGCCGCGCTTATCCCCCCGTGGGGAGAGCCCTTGGCCGTCGCCGGGCTATCTTCACGTAGCGTGCTCGTTCCCTTAGTCATCCTTCTGCTTCTTCTTCTCTCATCTTCCTGTTTGCTCGAAACTTGGTTACCTTGGTACCTGCGAAAAACAAGCGCACCCCTGTTCCCGGGTCGCAGCACCAGTTGTGGTGTTGCAGAACGCTCAAATCCGTCAGATGTGGGTAAATATCACGCAACCACAACAATTGCCGAGTTAGGTCGGCGTTTGTTGGCCTGCGCTGGGTTGTCCCCTAGCGGTTCGGCCTTTTCGGGACAGCTGGTGTCTCGCTTCCGCCGAGTACCAACCAGCCAAGCCAGCCAATAATACGTTATCCCGTGCCCTCCACCAAAGGATGGACGACGGCGCGTTAGCACTTTTACGGGTCGCCGAGGCAAAGACTACTCGGCTGAAAGAGTAACGGTACCCGGGCTGTACGGTGTACCGACCCGCCGAGCTCGGCGGGTTTGTTCTTCGCGCTTGGCGAGACACGCCCTTCCCCGGGCCAACCTAATCTCTTGGCGCTACCAGTCAGAACTCTACAAGCTATGCCTCTCGAGTTCTGACGGCAGACATAATCCGGCCCGTGCAGGGACTTACCGGAAGAGTGTACACTTGTTCTGGACCTAGAAAATTCTGCTCTGTTTAATACTATGTGCTTAAGTCCCTTTTCTGATTCCTAATTGGTCCTATACAAATATCTAGTGAAATAGAGTCGTTATAGATCTTGCCGACCTTTCAGCCCAGTCGAAGCGACTGTTCCCGGCTCTCCCGATGGTCGTTAGTCCCTGCGCTTGGTCGCATCTTCTTCCGGTAGCTCTGAAGATACTATAGCCGAGTCCTTGGACTCAGCTTTCCCCTTTAAGAGTTCTTCAGCCGAGTCCGTACCGTAGATTATCGCTCCTAAGCTGCTTTTAAAGCCGAGCTCTGGTGCGTCGCAATCTTGTACCGTTGGCCACGGTTCCTTAGACTCAGCCTAGGGCCAAACTTGGTGTTCGCTACATCACACTCGTTCTCTGCTCTCTCTCCGGTCACATCTTCCTCACCAGCAGAGCCATCGTCGTCACCCCAGTCCTCGTCGTCACTGTCGTCGGGCTCTTCGCTGTCTGGCTCCTCGCTCTCCTCCTCGCCAGAGCTAGCGTCATTGAGTACGGCGTCAGCGCCCGCGGTGTTCTGCGCGAACTGGACGTCGGCTTCTTGCGGCGGAAAGCTATCCGCACTTGACAGTGCGCACCGGTCGAAGGGGCACTGGGGGATGGCGTGGGGGAAGGTGTGGAACGTGTCTCCGGAGTAGAAGACGCGGCGGAGGCTGGCAGCATGGGTGAGGGTTAGTGGGAGGACATCGTAGCAGGACACTGGTATCCTGCTACGATTGTAACGGGGTTACATGAAGGGGTACCCCAGAAAGGGTACCGCCTTTAGAAGTTGATATACTTCTGTGAGTATTCGTTTTAGATACTCTGTTGTGGGTGGTGTGGACCACACTACTGCCACGTGGGTCTAGGTGGCTGAGGGCCAACCAATAGTATTTGACCTACCTTTATATGCATATTAGGAAAAGATTATAGTTAATTAGGAGTTTGTATTACAGGCCAAATGGACCTAATTAACTATAAATAAATCAGTCTTAAACTTACTCCAAACTAGCTATCAAGTCCCCTAAGACCAGGACTTGTGAACTGTCGTTCACTAGGAGTTTATATACTCCTGATAGCACGCTTCCTCAAGCAAGGTGCTCGTGTGACCCCGTCACACTTGGTAGCACTTGTAGTCAATCCACACCTACGCGGGTAGATTGACTACCTGAATCCTCTGTGGCTCCTACAAGGTAAGCCAGGATGGATAGAGGGGAGTTCCCTCATTTGACCGACTCTCAGTTTGAGTCGGTCCGGAAGATGGTGGGCATCTTTGGAGGAGATGCCCTCCGAAGCTTGGCGGCTGCTACGCCGGCCGAGCAGGTCGAACGCATCGAGGCGTTCGACACGTACGAGAGAGGGCTTATCGCCCACGTACAGGGGTTGCAGACCCCCGTGGCTGAGATGAAGCCAGCCCAACCTAAGCCGTTGAGGCTTAAGGTTAACCCCTATGAGGGGAAGGAGGGAGAGAACCTCCACTTCTGGGTCAGAGAGGTCGAGCTCGCGATGGACGCGGCTCTCATCTCGACCGAGCGACTTCGGGTCGCTTTCGCCCTGTCCAACCTAGGAGGTCGGGCGAAGACCTGGGCGTACACGCGCGAAGCGACAACGCCTGGTTGTTTCACAACCTGGGCTCAGCTGTGTCAACAGCTTAGAGCCGCCTTCCTTCCGGCTGTGGTGTTGCAGAACGCACAAATCCGTCAGATGTGGGTAAATAGAACGCAACCACAACAATCGCCGAGTTAGGTCGGCGTTTGTTGACCTGCGCTGGGTTGTCCCCTAGCGGTTCGGCCCTTCCGGGACAGCTGGTGTCTCGCTTCCGCCGAGTACCAACCAACCAAGCCAGCCAATAATATGTTATCCCGTGCCCTCCACCAAAGGATGGACGACGGCGCGTTAGCGCTTTTACGGGTCGCCGAGGCAAAGGCTACTCGGCTGAAAGAGTAACGGTACCCGGGCTGTACGGTGTACCGACCCGCCGAGCTCGGCGGGGTTTGTTCTTCGCGCTTGGCGAGACACGCCCTTCCCCGGGCCAACCTAATCTCTTGGCGCTACCAGTCAGAACTCTACAAGCTATGCCTCTCGAGTTCTGACGGCAGACATAATCCGGCCCGTGCAGGGACTTACCGGAAGAGTGTACACTTGTTCTGGACCTAGAAAATTCTGCTCTGTTTAATACTATGTGCTTAAGCCCTTTTTCTGATTCCTAATTGGTTCCTATACAAATATCTAGTGAAATAGAGTCGTTATAGATCTTGCCGACCTTTCAGCCCAGTCGAAGCGACTGTTCCCGGCTCTCCCGATGGTCGTTAATCCCTGCGCTTGGTCGCATCTTCTTCCGGTAGCTCTGAAGGTACTATAGCCGAGTCCTTGGACTCGGCTTTCCCCGTTAAGAGGTCTTCAGCCGAGTCCGTACCGTAGACCACCGCTCCTAAGCTGCTTTTAAAGCCGAGCTCTGGTGCGTCGCAATCTTGTACCGTTGGACACGGCTCTTTAGACTCAGCCAAGGGCCAAACTTGATGTTCGCTACATCACAACTGCCCCGGTTATGATACGAGCCGAGCTGGTGAGTGTCAAAACCCATCTCTTTCACTCTCTCAAGCTTCGACTCGCCACCGTTAACTTCGTTCTTCGCTTCCTCCACACCATGGCGACTCCACCAGCTCCACAGCATTCACAGGTACGGCTCTGTTATCATCTCGGCACTCTCATTCGCCCACTGACCTGTCCGCTTTGTCCACAGGTTTCTCCAATTGTCCCCGTCACATCCGCCGGCCGTGGTTCGGAGGCGTCCGCGGAGTTGCCGGTTAGAGGGGCCAGCACTCTTGGGGTCAGCAGTGGTCGAGGTAACCCGATCATTGACCTGACAACTTCCCTTGAGACTGGTCCCGGTTCTGGACCGGCTTCTCGCACGTCCTCCCCTCGTCAGCCGAGCTCGCCGGGCGACACCACTTCGGACGCCACCGTTAAGTCGAGCTCGGCCGACCAGGTTACCTCGGATCCGGTTTCTACTCTTGTGGTGGAACAAGGGAACCGTCACCACGAGGAACACATTCAACTGGCTCGGTTGATCGCCTTTGCCGTGACACAGCCGCCTGAGCCGTCTGACTCGGCTCGGCGCGATGCTATCCTCCATGCTGAGTCAGCTAATGCTCTGGTGGACATCCTTCGAGGCGAATATCAGCCTCTCAATTCGTCTGCTGAGTTGGCCCAGCTGAGAGTCGATTTACACTCGGCTGAGGCATCTAATGCGTCTCTCCAGAAGCGGCTGGGCTCTTCGCTGGACCAGGTTGCTCAGCTGAAGTTGCAGCTTGAGACTTCCGAGCGAGAGTGCCACCTCTGGAAGCGCGAGGTTGACAAGTCGGTTGGGCTAGTCACTTCCCTCCGGAAGGCCTTAACTGCCTCCGGAGCCGAGCTCAAGCAAGCTAGGGCTGCCCAGACGGCTGAGGTCACTGCCACTCAGTCCTCTTCATGCAGCCGAGCTCATGATCAAGAGCCGAGATGAGGATATCACGGCTCTCTCCAAGTCAATCGTCGAGCGAGATGAGGCCTACAAGATCCTCCAAGGCGTCTCGGCCAAGCATTTCCAGCAGCTACAGGAAATTGTGTCGTCGCTGGATGATGATGGCTCCTACAAGCTTCGTCACGCCAAGAAGACTATCGACGAAATGAGGGAGACCATCCTCCGCCAGAAGAGGATCATCAGTCGGCAAGGGTTCGTACCCATGCATGATCCTCACATGGCCGCTGCAGCCGGAGCTGGCCTGGACGTTCCTGGAATGGATCCGGCTTCGCTCAAGCTGAACGCTCGGCTTTGCCGTCTGCTAGCCGAGCGTTTCCCGGAAGTCATGCGAATTCCGGACGCTGAAGACCGGGTTTTAGAGTTGCGCATCTGCTCGCGACAAGCCGGCTCGGCTAGTATCCAGACTTCGGGTTCCGACTCGGCTGCTGGTCTTGCACCAGGCCCTGGCTCGGCGGGTACTCAAGTTCCGCTTCGCCACCGCCCCTCGCGGTCGATTGAAGCTCTCCGCCGAGTTCGGAAGGACAGCTCACGCCATCCCAGCGCTTACGCGTTCTGGCGAACCCTGAGTCGGTTACAGCTTCAGGTCCTCGCAAACGGAAGGTTGCTCTTCCACCTCTGCAGCCTTATGGCCAGCCATTACCTGGCGAGGACGGGTACGAAGAGGCTGCTGCCCTTATCGGCCCTCCGGACGACCGCTTGTTGGCGGCTTCCGACAGTGAGCTGACGGTTCCGCCCGCTCGGCCTCTCCCTCGTCGACGGACGGTGGCAGTGGTTTCTACTTCTCCGTCCCAAGCGGCTCTGCCCACCGAGCCGATTGGTGGCGCAGGTCAGGAAGTGACTCCTGACCATGATTTCGAGGACACTCCCGTTATGGTGGAGTCAAGTTCGGCGGCATCAATATCCGCAGCCTTACCAGCCGAGTCGACTGCTGTGTCAACTCGGCTAAGCACTCCACCACCTTCCTCGTTGTCAACGAGCACACCTCCTGCGAAGGCGGTACCGAGCACACCTCCTGCGAAGGCGGTACCGAGCACACCTTCCGTGGTAGTCTCCATTGTCCCTCCGGCTTCTACGCCGAGTTCCGGGACTCCACTTAAGACTGCGGTATCATCGCCGGCTCAACCTAGCTCGGCTAAGAGCTCATCGCCAGTGCCGCCGAGTTCGGTAGCTCGTCTCTTGGCTTGTAAGGGTCGCCCGGGAGTGCCGTCTCGAGTGGTTGCTGCTCCTGCTGGCTTAACCTCGCCGTCCGGTCGTCCTCTCCGTACCGCTGCGGCTACAGCCCGCCAAGTTAATGCCCAGTTGTTGGAGAACCTCGGGACCTCAGACACTCTGGCTCTTGGTCTTGGAGACGGATCGTCCGGGCCTGTGGGTACTCAGCCGGCTTCATCCGGATCAGTTTTGCACCCGCTTGAGCTTTCTAGCGACTCGGCGGATGATGATCAACTTGGTGCGGCTGACTCGGCGGTTAGTGCTTCGACCGCTGCTGGTGATGCCCCTGCCGAGCCGGCTTCGACTACTGCGAAGCTTTCACGCCTTGCCCAGCTATTCGGGTCAGAGGATGAGAGTGACAGCGGTAACAGCTGTGAGTCGGACTCGGCCGATGGACCTCTTGTGCCTGTCGTGACCTCATCTGGTCCGCCTCAAGGCAAAGTCCAGAGTTACTTGGCTGCTGGCCAAGTTCCTCCGGACCGCCCGCTGCTTCGGCTCCAGCTGAAATTCCCTCTTCCTCTTCTCCGACCAAGAAACACCGGAAAGGGAAGAAGAAACACAAGCATAAGCACAAGCACAAGGCCAAATCCAAGCACAAGCACAAGGACAAGCGCGAAGACCGCCACAAGGGAACCAAGTCCCAAGCCAAGCGCCCGCGCTCTCCCTCACCGGGGAAACCGAGTGCGTCTGATTCTGGTGCTCCGCTCAAGAGACACAAGGTCTCGGCTCGTTCCCTGGCGGCTGCCAGCTCGGCTTCTGGTCCCGAACCTCCTCCGAACTCGGCTGGTGGCTCTGGGGCTTCTCCAAACTCGGCTAGTGTGACCCTTCCGTCCCAGTTGAGTGTTTCGATCGCTGTGCTCCGCACTAGAGCAATGCAGTCGGCATCCCGCGACTCCGGATCACCCCCCAGTTAGCTCGGTTACGGGACTTGCCTTTCTTCCACGCCGGGTCTCGGCGTTGTTGGTTAAAGATTTTGAGCCATCAGTCGGGAAGAGTTCCGATGGAGCCTCACGGTGCTCGGTCTCGAGTTCGGGCGACGCTGTCCACACTAGCTGGGGTACGGGCGTTCGTGGATGTCTTTAACCCCGCAACATCCCTTCCAGCAGTTGAGGCGTATGCTCCGGACTCTCCATCGTTCTTCTCTCCCACGGTATTGGAGGACGCTCGGACTCGGCTGACTTCTCACACCCGGCCGTCGTCACTGATGGAGGTACTCGTTGATTTGTGGGTTCGGCTCCGTGGTGATCTACCATCCGGCGATCCCAGCTCGGCGGCTGATTTAGCCCAGTTCACTCGCCATTTTGTGGCCATGTGTGAACGCACCCACTGGCTCGTGGAGGCTAGTGTCCTTATCGGGCTCCATCCTTCTTTCGATCCGAGCATCTTCCCTGAGGAGCTCGTCGAGATTCATCGTGTTTGGACCCATATCGGTTGGAGCGCAAGCGTCGAGGCGATGGCTCCGTGCCTTGGTTGCCACCGCTGCGGATGGGTTGTACTCGGCTGTGACGTCGTGGTCGGCGGACGGGACCCCGACTCCGCTTGCCGACGCCGAGTTATATTTCGATCCATCCGTTCCATTGTATCCTCTGGTAAATTTACCCTGGGTTCCCGATAGCGCCTTTGGTCTGAGGAAGTTCTAGCGGTGGATCACCATGAGCCTTGGCGAGCTTGGTGGTTACTTGACCCAGCTCGCCATCCTTCAATACTTGTTTTCGTGCGAGGAACCCAGAGTTTATGGTTTTCGCCCCAAAGGGCATGGACCCGCAAGTGGTTGAGGACTCCGTGGATGATGATGTGGATCTAGCCGAGCCGGTTCCCGCCCAGCTGAGTTCGACTCGCGCGAACCGCTCAGGAATCTTCATATTTGAAGATCTTGACGATAGCGGGTAAGTTCGACCCACCTAGCTCACCACCGAGCCTTCAGATGACGGTCTTGGGTCTCCAAACCTCAGGGGTGCGTCGCCCACGACTTCTCTGTTCGGGCCCGACTCTCCGGTTTCGTCGGCTGGGCTTCAGCTACCAGCGGTGACTAGCTCGGCTATTGGCAATACTATTCCGTCAACGAGCTCGGCTATTGAACTTCTAGCCTCAGCCGCTCAGACCGTTGACGCCCAGTTGTCGAGTAGTCACCTTCCAGACGACTCAGCCTCTCCGGATCCGTCGCGGTTGCAGGAAATTTAGTTTAAGCTCCCTCTTCATATCTCTTCCATTTCGTAATCATATAATCATATATAGTTTGATGCAGTAGCATTTCGCCCAGCTCAGCCTGCTATCTTCACTGAGCTGGCCGGTTCTTCCAGTGCAATGGATTGTTATTCTTCATCTGCAACTTGCACCATTTGCAGACGATTTTCCCGCTTCTTTTGGCGTAAATAATCAAAGAGTAATCCTCCACAAGACAAATTCGATAAAGGTTCCCAACTCGGCTCTTCGTAGCCAACCCACTTCACTTTGAATCTTCGCTCATTCCTTGCTGTACTTGTGGATAGTGGTAATTCGTCGTCCAAAATAGCTTCGACTTCATACTGACTGGCGCCTTCGTCAGGTTCCCAACTGTCTTCTGGGAGCAGTTCCTCATCAAAGTCGAACCGTTGATCTTCTTCGAGCTCGGCTACAAGCCGAGTCGTGGGTCTCTTCTCGGCGTCAACCACTTTCTTCAACCGAGACACATGGATCACCGGGTAGAACCTATATCCGCTCTTGTCTGGCAATTCCAACTCGTATGCGAACTCCTCGACTTTCTTCTTCACTCTGAATGGGCCATGCCATCTGTGCGCAAGTTTCTTAGTGAGCCCTTGCCTTACTCGTTCCATGAACAACCACACTTGGTCACCTTCCTTGACAGTGACCTCGTAGACTCAGCAGTGGTTCCCATCGACTCAGCTGCAGCTTCAACCGACTCGGCTGACACTCTCTCCCGACTCGGCGGTTTCTGAATTGCTTCTAGCCTGAGGCGTGGCTCGCTGTTCAACTCGGCTCAGCGACTCATTATGCTCTTTCGCTCGGCGGGCTTTCTCCTTCAACTGGTACTCGGCTGCTAGACGTAATGCAACTTCTCTTTGTCGGTTTGCTTCTCGGCGCCACTCGGCCGGGGCGGCCAAATCAGCTGAGCTATTTTGACCATGCCTAACTGACTCCGTCATAGCTTTCATCGTTGACCGCGCATCCCAACCATGTACCAGGTAAAATGGAGTCTCCTGCCGAGTAAGTCTCTTGAGTTGTTTATGGCGTATACCATCTTCTCGGCTATGTCATCCCAGTCGGCTTGTAATGGATCTTCCACGTAAACCCGCACTGTCTGGATCATCGTCTTCACTGACCGCTCTTGTTGACCGTTGGCTTGTGGTCTATAACTCAGCGTGGCTCTTGACCTTGACTGCATCATCTCTGAAAACTTCTGGAACACCTCACTCATGAACCTGGGGTCTCTGTCATGACGAACCAGGGACGGAGCACCAAACCTGCGGAAGACACTTTCTTCAAATACTTTTGCCACTTCCAGTGCCCCTGTCTCGGCCATTGCCTTCGCTATCACGAACCCAGTAAAGTGATCTTGAAACAGTAGTAGAGCTGTGTTGCCCCGCCGAGTTCGTGGGAGTGGTATTACAAAGTCCATCGACACAATATGGAATGGTCGGTCTGATACGATGTTGCCAGGAGAATATCCTCTGAGATGAGGCTTGCTCTTGCTGGTACAACAATCTTCGCATGACTGAACATGCCGCACCACATCTGCATACAATCCAATCCAGTAGTAGTCGGACTTGACTCGGTAATAGGTCCGCACAATCCCTTGGTGACCTCCTTCCACCGAGTTATGGCAGTTCTGAAGAACTTCGTCGACCATGGTGGTTGGGACCACCAGTCTAAGGTTCAGACTCGGCTCGTCACCTCCACCCCGTCGGTGATTTCGGTTATGACGGTACAACAGTCCATCTTCGCTGAGTACAAAATCATCTGCCACTTTACCGGCATTTCTGACTCGGCGGAATGACAATTGACTCAGCTCTCCTCTCAGGTAAGCTTTAAGATCTGCCCACCGTAGCTCTTCATCTTGGGCTTTGTCAATTCGTCGCCGTCGTTCCGCTTGGACGACCGCTGGGTCAATATTATCAGCACTTGGTACCCTTGAGGTGCTCAACTCGGCTCCATCTCCTTGTGAACTCGGTTGTGTGTCCCCGAACTCAGCTTCACCACTGGTTTCAATTCGCCTAGCTGGCTGACGCCTTCGGATCTCGAGTTCACTGTTCAGGTCGGGTTCCGTTGCTTCCGGCCGAGTCAGGTCTTCCTCGTTTACTCGTACCGGCTGGTTTATTTCTTGGCGCTCGTCATCTTTGAAACGGACTCGGCGTGCTTGACTACGAGTAGTCGGGCACGCTTTCGGACCTTCCTCGCAGTCGTCAGTGCTGTCACCGGTCGTGTACAAGATTTCTGGTATCCGATTCAGCGTCTTCAACTCGGCTTTTCGTTCAGCGTTCAGAACTACTCGGCTAATTTGGGTTTCCAATGCTTCTGTGGCCATTGAGTCGGCAGCCGAGTTGTATAGTCGTATCACATGTAGGTATTTGACCGAATTCAAATTTTTTGTCAATTCCTTGTGGCGTGCCAGCTCGACTTGAAGCGTTTCCTTCTTGCAGGCTATCACCCCCATGGATTGCTGGATTGCAAGCCGCGAGTCGCCCACGATCACCAAATCTGTCACCCCCCGGTCGATAGCGGCTTTCACCCCATTATTCATCCCCGTGTACTCGGCTAGATTGACCGTGGTCGACGAGAGGTACGCACTCGCAGCGATCTCAATGTCCACTCAGGTAGGCGCCACAAAATCCATGAACAGCTGCCATAGCCACCATTCCTTTCCGTCTTCGCCGATCCATCAA